>LXGU01000062.1:0-132310 GCA_001640685.1 Catunica adiposa
CTAAAGATAGACCATATGTAGACGTAAACCAATACAATCAATCAATCAGCTACGGGTTATTCTCGCGCCAACTATATCAGAGAACCCTCCCTTCGCCTTTGCAGTTGGGACCGAGTGGCACCCACACAGTCATTAGACCGGATTAAATATGTGGGGATTGGTGTATATGCAAGGCGGAGGTAGCCGTATAGGCATGTATCGGGGCCCACTTTCTTACAGCTCTCGGGCTGGGCCGGCAACTGGCCATGGGAAGCAAGGTCTCCGGTTCCAATACCTGCATACTCTGCCACAAGTTGTGGCAGAACCGTCGTGTTGTGGCAAAAAATAGATCGTAGGGTAGACTTTAAATAAATTCAAGTTTAAGTTCAAGTTTAGGCTACGGGTTCTGAGCTGGAAGCAGCACACAGCTTTTGCCTAAGGTGCGGCAGTCTTTGGGCTGCGGTTGCTCGTTTGCGGAAAGCCCTTATACAGACCGAGCAGACGGCCTTACAGTCTGTCTGGTAGCCACTTGTGGAAGTCCGGCGATATATAATATTTGCGAACTTGATAGACGTAAACTAATATATAAATAAATAAATCTGAATGTTGAGTGAACTCGGGTTACGCAAACACTCTCTTACAGTATGTGGTGTACCCAAATTTCTAGATTGCCCACTTACCAAAAGTCATGGTAGCATATAAGTAAACTAGCTATTACATAGCTTGTAGTTAACTGTAGATAAAAACACCTCCTTATATTATCTGTCCTCTTAGCCCATCATTTCCACCATGTCAAGTTTCCAAATGAAACCCGATTTCAAGACCTCATGGCCACTAGACAACGGTGGCGCTGTGTATCAGGAAAAGATGCATCGTACAACATAAATTCATTTTCTGAGTAAGTGCGAGGATGAGCACATGTCTTGTGAGTGGCTTGGTGGTTTGTAGTTTAACTGGTGCCATGAGGGTCGGTGGCTGAGATACATCTAGGCGGGCGAGACCGGTGGGGAGATATAGACGGATAGGTGCTGGGAATGTCGGGAATGTCGGGAATGTCTGAGACAGGAGTGAAATTAAAATGATAGATTAAGTCTACTTGATATCATCCAGGCCATGTTAATATGATATGAATTGAGGCCACATTCTGGGAGTTACAGGTGTGCATATATAAAAGAACTACGGACATAATTTCATATCCAACTCTACTAATAATCAATAAATAGATGAGATGTATAAATTAATACAAGATCTTGAGCAGTCCTTTCTTTTGTTACCCGTATTTTATTGCTGCAAAGTATTTATTCTAGTTTACTCAGGCCTTTGGACATTACGGTTACACATATCTCATATGCATCTTCCAACGTAATCTACCATGCCATGCTTATGCAGAATGCACCTAACCTAGATATACACTATGCTTACCTGTAACCTTTCAATATTTGTGATTTTATCAGCCCCGTGGTGCGAGTCGGTGAATACCGACTCTTCCACATTCTAGACCAACGGGACTTAATATGTGATGGCCAAAGGCTTTGCATACGGCCCATTGTCACGGTGGCAACATAACAAGCGTTGCCATCATATCTCCTTTCTATATGCCGTCATCACTACTATCCCAGTTTTCAACAATGACAAGCCTCCATGCCAATCACACCTCAATATGCAGGTCATCACCGACCAACCACTTCAACTTCTCATTGCTCATATCCCCTCCCCAGTCTAACCAACTTACATACCCCAAGCCCACGCTTTGACCCGTAAACCATTGATGAATCAACCATTCATTCCACAAACTGGTCACCTACACGGGAAACCAGCCATTCTCTCACATACTGCCCGGTCCTTTGATGGTCAAGATCCATGGAACCAACAGCGAACCATCGTCAATTAGTTGAGCTCTAGAGTTAATGTAATACTTGGTTTACCCCCTGGTTAATGTATCTTTCACAGTGTCATAATCTAGAAAGGCTGGGATAGTGGTTTGCAAGGGATTGCAGGTGTGAAGTCTCCCAAGGCCAAGTGGGATCTGTGGTTAGAGGTAGAACTGGAGAAACTGGACGTATGTATGGGAGTGATGATATTAAGACAGGGGACATATTTTGAATGGGTTGTTGCATTTTGTGAGATATTTGAGTGACATAATCTCGGTATTAAACTTCAGAGTGAAAGTCCACTTAATGCTGTTTGGGGTAAACTCGAAGGGTGAATTATGGTTGCTAATAAAAGTTTCTAGGGGTTTATAAAGTATTTTTGTTTCACCTTGAGTGAGGCAAAATTTATAACCCCGAGACCCGGAATAATCCAATGTTTTATGTAGGACCGTGAATCTCGGGTATCGATATAATTATGGTTGATACCGATGTAACTTGATATTATTGTAGGACAAATGCATGGCTGTTTGGGAATTTTATACATGCTTTCATAGCAAGTATTTCTTGACGCCAAGTTTCCTTTTGCACTGTATACAGCCAAAAGAACCAAAATAATTATTCTATGGAACTTTCGGGACAAGGGTGGGTCGGCACCAGAGCTTGTCCGGTAAAGGTAACTTGTGGTACCGGTGGAGACTACAAGGGACATGCGGCGTGGAATATTGGGAGGAGAGTGACCTTTTGTGTTATACTGAGAGACTCAGCATGGTTAATGGCTGTAATGAGAAGTGTACATTGATGTTTTGAACTCGTATGGATAACTGAAGTAAATATTATGATTTCTAAGATCTAATACAAATAAATAGTTCTGGTAGTGAGATATGCTTGGTGTCACGAACTCGCCACAAAGATATGCAACTCAGCACAAGCCCATGGCATACAATAGAACCGTAATATTACGAGGCGTATCTTTTTCACATATTACTGATACAAGTAATCACAATAGCACACTTGTGCATATTTGTCGAAGACCCGATACTATACAGGACATAGACGCGCCGCGTTCACCTCACCTCTCTTCTCCATCTGTCCAAGCTTATTGTTTTACTTCCATTTCTAGAACAAAGTAAATATTTAGCTTCATGTCTCCACTATCACCCGCCCCTCCGTCGTCCCGCCATGCCATCATCCCTTGCCAATGTTGACAACCCCCCCGAACAGGCAATCCTCGCAAAACAACCTTGGACTATGCAATGGTTTATTTCTCACTACGGGACGACAGATTCCTTCAAATCTCACCAAGATTACCTGACGCTTTCTGGGCGTTCCTTCTTGTCATTTCGGCCGGGGTCTGTGCAGCCAGTCTATGGTCCGGAGATGCTAGTGGTTGGGGTATGGGTCTCGGATGGACAAGATAGCGAGAGCGAGGTATTGTAGCTGAGTTCTAGAAGAGAGGGCGTGGGCGCAATCGCGTGAGGATATGATGTTTGTTGTGACCTGGAACGGACACGCAATGTTGTTGAGATATGAGATTGGTCAGAGCGTCTAGCTTTATGATAATGGAGCTGGCTGGATCGCCATTTGCAGGCCAGATCCCTAAAGTAATGACGCCACATCTTGTCGGACAAATCGCTAGACATCCCTGTGGCGTAGAATGAATTTCGAAGACTGTATAGAACAAATCTAGCTCATGATTCGGGTTGGACCCTTGCTTGTGGTTGAGATTTCAACCCTGGGTTGAGGACAAGGTGGTTGGTGGCTAAAGATATACATCTGAATTACCCAACCTCCCCATCACATTAGCAGTCTCAACGTAAGTCTTAGATTGGTCATATCTTTCGAGACAGCATGTCAGGGACTCGATAACGGTAAATTCAAGTACCTCGCCCTACTGCAGGTCCCTGATTGACGTCAAAAATTCCGTGTCCATTTTGCTGTAAGGTGCAGGTGTTTGCACACCAAACAAAACCTACAGATGATACACTATGAGCACTTGACGCAGGTGACGAAAAGATAATATCAGCCACTCAGGAGCCGGAGATTAAGAGCATTCTCTCATCTGGATCTAGTTGCGTCGTTCCCGTGGTATGCCGCCACCCTTTCGACAATCTATAGCCATGACAAGAATTAAAGTGGCTGGAGAGTGACACTAGTCACACTGATGAGCGCACCTTGCAGCTATCTTATCATGCCATCTTCACTAGCTTGGACTGTCTGGCAGCAGCGAAGGTAACCTTTTTTATGGGAAAGGGATGAAAACGGCATCATCAAAGGGTGGCTTGCTGGTTGTGTCTGTGCCGTGCATATGTACCACTTGTAGACGGCGATCTATCATGTTACATTACGAGATAGGTATGCCCGGTCTGTAATTGGACATTCTGGCCAAAAATTATATTTGCGCAATTGGACCTCTGTAGAGAACTTGACGATATATAGTGATTCTCGGTGGCTTTTTTTTGGTTCTTAAGATGAACTCGCAACCCTATGAATATGAGAATCATTAAAAGTAAGTGCACGAACTCAAAAACACATGGTAGAAAGTACCTCGAAAAGACGTGACACTGTACTCGCCGAATCCAAGCTCAAGCTATCGTACGGAGTTTTCAATTTTTCTGTCTCGGGGCCCTGTTCTTTGATATCTTCCGCCATCTCAAACGGAACCGAGCTTCTTTGACATTTCCCTGTAGGACAATGAGCGGGCCCTGGGGAGACATGGGGTGGTAGCGCTCAACCGCATGTTTGTGAAAATCTGAATAGTATGAAGCTAGGATTGAATATGTATAAATTTAAACCGCTATACTACAGACATTGTTCCTTGGTGTTGTGCAACTGAATAGACCTGGTCATACATCGCAACCATATATACACTATGACCTGCAGTGACGACATTTGGATGCCATTAAGAGGCGGTGAGATTTGTCGACACTATCGTGACTATCGTGGCTATCTGCATATTTTGCATAGTCCTGCTCCTCAATACTACACACCCGCAGCCCCGCGAGTCACAGTGGCAGTCAAAGATCGCTCTCGCCGTCATCATACCCACCTGAGCTGACAGTCAAGTACTATTTATGCAGCGTGCACTGTGGTGTGTTGTCTAAGCTTTCTGTATATTCTTTTAGTCCATAGTGCAACCGTACCATCCTGTCAGTCCATTCATAGCACCGGTATTTAATTCATAGTGGAACTGCTCGAAGTCTCTCTAGGCGAGGTAAGCTTGGATGAGGGGCAGACCATGGTGACATTTGCCTTGTTGTAAAAGTACTACAGTGCTAGACAGCCCCATTGCCACTATGACGAGAACCGAGTAGCGTGAGGTTCAAAGCGTGGAAGGCGGGTGGGTATAGAAGCATAATTATATAGGGCTATATTAACTAGTATCCTTGATAATAGTATATGGAACTGCAGAAGGTTATCGTCAGGAGGCGGCGGGCCAATCAGAGCGTCAAGGTGCACCATATTATGGTAGCCACTGATTGCCCCACGTCAATGAAAGTTACCAGGAAGAATCAATATTGACTTTGTGCATTATTGTGACATAGTGGTGTCGAATATAGCGTCATGAAAGTCCCCACACCAAGTAACAATTCCGCAAAGGCCTGATTTAGCTTTGGAACCGGCCCTCTTTGCTCGCTAATGTATTGAGCGAAGGAATTTAAGAATACTCTATAGTGCTAAATACCAGGGGAATATTATTGCCCTATGTACACTTACGCGCCACCGATTAACGGAATTCTATTCTCCTTCTCGAAAGCCAATCTTTCTCCTGACAAAAGGTTATCAAAGTGCCATGCTAGTCCACAACGCTATTATTAAGGAGCTCGAAAACAAGCTTTAAATTTAGCATGTTCCTTGATAACGAACGCCCTTTATTGCTAGTGCTATTCCTGTTCCCCTATTAAACATTCCATTGTGTGTCATTAGTGGCTTCTTCTTGTAATGTATAAGTTGTGAAGTACCCAATCTAGGGACACTAGCCAGCCGTCTCTACCATGTATTGCAGCTTTAGCTTGGAAAGCACAAGCCAACTGCCCAATCATTTTTCAGCCCTGACGACTCCTGGGACCCTTCGATCGATCCGTAGCTTGAGAATGCATTAGCTTTACAATTTCACCAAAGAACCATTGAGGAATATATAGAAAGTTACTAGAAGCTAGAGGTGATCTTATTGTAAAAGCAGGATTTGATATGGAAAAATCACCAGAAGAATTTACTCATATGTTAGGGCATTCCTGTTTCTTACTAGCTATCTAGACATGAAGTGCTATGATGGGCCGGAAGGCAGACCGGACAACTCGCAGTATATCTACCTGATATAGTCAGCACTTCAAACACGTGAAGTCATGATATAACACAATCATTCACTCATTTCACTTCTCGTAAAGGTACACCTAGCCAGGCCTCGCCATGCCATTGGAAGTAGGATGGATATACAGGACTTGCACCATTAAGACGAGAGCGTTTTAGTGCATTTTGGCTGTGGAACAAGTCTTAGTCTGTAGGACGAGAAATGTTGACAAGAGAATGAACTAGTGCAAAGAGTTATGGTGAGCACACTAAGCTGCACTTGCATAATAAGGCAGAAAAAACAGATAATACATGACACAATAATAAATTACACAGAAAATAAGATATTGAACAATCTGAGCCATAATAGGCTGAATATTTGATTCATTCATAAAATGATAACTGGATATAGCAAAGCATAGTGCCAACGAAAAAAATGAAAATGAAAACAGAAGCCTCCCAAGATAAATCCAAACGCCAAGAAGCAGCAGGGCTGCCCAATTTTGACCACAGTCGAACCAGAAAATGAGACAGAAAACAACAAAACAGCAGATATAAAATGAGTAAGAGACAAATAACAACCAAGAAATGAAGCTATGAAACTCGTCGTGAAGGAAATTCGTTAACCGACAAAAGAAAAAGCAAATAAATGAGAAGAGGAAACAAAAGAAAAGCAACTACAAATGGAAAAAGTGTGACGAAAATATGTAACAGCGAAGAGAAGAAGGAAAAGAACCAAATATTTGTATGTTTTCAAGTTTTGGTCTTGTTCAAGATTTCAGGGTGCACCCTCTTAAATCCGTGAAGCCCGCTTGCGCGCCAAGCTCAATAACCGGTTCTTCACCGGTGTAGAAAGCTGAGGCGGCGTCAATAGACCCGCCGACTGAGTAGAAGCTGTGGACGGCGCTGGCGAGCTAACATTGCGCTTAGCCCCAATGGAAGCCCGAAGAAGCATATCTTCATAAGAGGAAGGAGCAACCCCCGGCGTCACAGGGGGCGACGCCGGGATATAAGCAGTCTGGGGGACTAAAGACTCCTCGCGGATAGTCGAGGGGAATGTAGCATTCAGAGTTGGGCGACTCTTTTTGCGGACGAGGCTGATGGTGCGCTTGAACATGGCGGAAGCGGAGGAGGACGAAGCCGATTCGTGGAATGAGGCTTCAGTAGAAACGCTGGTGGGAGATGAGGTAATGTTGGAGTGGTTGCTGTGCGAGGAAGACGGGGGCACCGCGTAGGGATCGACGTTGAGGAATGAAGGGCGTTGTCTGGCCATGCTGCGGGGGAAGTATTCGGAAGTAGGACGGGTAGGTGTAAACATGGAAACGGGGCGGGACGGAAGAGAAGATTCGACCGACATGGAAGGGGTGAGCATGGTGGAAGGCAGCGAGGAGTCGGAAGAGGCAGAGTCCTGGCGGATACGTAGGTTGGGGGAAGTTGAGCGGCGGCCGGAAAGCTCAACCATTGAGGGCTTTCCAGAATAGACAACTGAGATGATGCGCGCGGACTCAGAGTCCCAATCGTAGTCAGAGACATCGTCGGCAGTAGACGAAGCGTCCTCCTCGGAAGACAGATAGATGTCGTGGGGAGTGGTGGTCTCGAGTGGTGAGGATACTTGTTGCACTGGGACAATGGGAGAGCTAGGGATAATGAGACGAGAGGCGCGAAGCTTGCTCTTCATGGGAAGAGCAGGCGCGGCAGTTGATTGTTTGGCAAGCATGTTGTTGTAGAAAGAAGTGAAGCCATCTTCCTCGGCGTAGCTGGATATGGAGGAAGGCATCCCCGATATCGTATTTCTAAAAGCAGGGGCACTCTCGCTGGAGGCGTGAATAGAGGCCATTGTGAATATGTGTGTCGGGTGGTTTATATGCTATGTGTAGAATTACAGGCGCCGAGTTGTGTATATGGCTAAGAAGGAAAGATGTTGCAAGTGAGCGAGAGGGTTCACTTGTTCTTCCAGAGATGTAGTGACCGATATAGATGAATAGTAAGGAAATCAGTCAAGGATATAAAAAGGAAATAAAAAAGGAATATAACACAGCCAAGATATGAAGTACTTGGTGTATGATAGAAGATACAGAGTTGAATGATGAAGATATCAAAAGAAGAGGAACCGGAAGTAGATGTCTGGAGGAAGGTGGGACATGCAATTATGTTATATCAAGAAGCTGCCCTGTCTGGCTCTTGGTGGTTGCGCTTGCTTCTCTCACACAAAAAACGAGACGTACCTGCGATTTGCTCCAGAGCAGGGGGTGGTGTTACTACGCAGGGGTGGCCCTTTCCCATACTTTGCTCCTTCCTTGCACTATCAAAAGCACACCCCCTGGATTGACCCCTGTTGGTCTAAGTATGGCAAAGCCGTGCGAATTATTTGACTTTCACTGGGTACATCTGCATCTTGACATGCTGCGATTTAGTAACGGCTGTTGTTTTAATCATAATATTTATATGTATATTGCTTATTTAGGAAACATGTTCTCATTGAATGACAAGGGTTCAGCTCATTCATCTGGGCGCTGTAAGCATGGGCTTCGCTAATTATGAAGAGACATGATTATAGTAAATCCACTTTGAGGCTGTAAATGTGAGAGCTTGCGGCGTAGCTGGAGGCCACACCAGGCTCAAGGTAATCAATTAGCAAAGTTGTGGTGATGAGAATGAGAAAATCGGCCATAATGTGTGTTTGTCTACCGCCCACAGCCATATCAGATAGCGCCATTAAGTGCGCGAAGCACAGCCTGGGTTGTAGTAATGCTTGTAGTTTATCCGGCCAACACTCATCTATGGATAATTTTGAGTTGCGAGGCTTGCACGTTTCTGGCTACGAAAAGCTGAGAACCTACCTAGTATTTCCCAAAAGGCCTTGGGACTTTCAGAATTGTTACTAGCCGTATGTTGGCTTTGTGGTAGAGATGCCCTGCTGTTTGAAAGTGAACAGGCCCTCCACAATCCTCAACCCCAGAAGTAAGCTGGGTGTAATTTGCGACGCTTCGCTAGATAACAGACTTTGTGACAGCTCATAAAGTTGAATTTGATACGAAGGGGAACAATATCGACAGCTAGACGTTTTATTCCACCATCATTAAGCTAGTCTTAACATATGTTATTATATACCATGCACAAAACATATTTGGGAGGCCAAAAAGTCCTATAGTCAACTCAAAGTCAGCCCAGTCAGAATCGAGCATTGGGTGGATCAGGATATGGCCACGGCGTCTATGTGGAGATTCAAGATAAGACGAGTTTTGGCTGCGAGAGGTCTGTAGCAACCTTGTGCATTCTGTGACAAGCGCAAGCATAGCCCATCAATGGCATTAACAACCGTCAAACACCAAACATCTTGGCTCAAATAATGTTGTGGGCCAAGCTTTCTTGGGGGATGGTCAGGTACGAGATCGAAGCGATTGCTACGAAGTCAGCAGATGGCGATCACGAAGAATGGAAAAGACAAAAAAAAGATATGTGTTACAAAAATAGAAGGGCGATCACAAGGCGCAGTGGTGCATGAAAAACACTCACAACAAAGTTGAGGCTGTCTACAAACTGAGTCGTGGCTCACAATGTCACTGACATACAAACGATGAAAACCCCGGAGTTTTTGTGTTGGGTCTGGGTAGATCGAGTAATGCGTAGACAAGCACGTCCGCATAAATCAACTTCAGCTGATCATTATATGTGGATAAACATATTTCTGGCTTACATAAACGTTGAACACCTTCATATTAACACCAGCACCGTAATGAAATATTTCAACTAGTATCTCAATTAGTAGTTAATAAAACAATCCTCATACCCAATTCCATCTACACACATTGAAATTTTACGATGCTTCACGCAAGACGGATCGTCGCGGCTCTTTCCTCAAATATATGTGATCCTGTCATCCTAATCCCACGCTCGACGTCACGAACTCTTATCCAACAATAGCTGGCATAAACATCTTACAAGCCCACTCCAGTCGTAGGGAAGCTTAACTATGAAGGAGGGATGCCTCAACGTCAAGGTAAAAATCAAAGTGCGGCAGTTATTTCTTTTGGTTTTATTTTATACCGTTTTTTTTTCTATAATTCCTTTTTATCGTTTAAACTACAACGTCATCTGCCGTCTATCCAGTATCGTATAGATGCAGACTTTGCCCTTCCTCTTCCCACAAACCTATCCTATTACTGCAAGGCAGCTCCTTCTCTCCACTTACCACCAGCCAAATCACTAAACCTAAGATATCCCATGTCACCTCTCCCATCTTCCTATTCCTCCTCTTCCTCCTACTCGTCCCACCAGTAGACTTGAAAGCGGCGTTGCTGAAAACTCTTCCCGTCTGTGTGTTCTCTATGCCCGTCTACCTAAGCATCCAAAGCCCCTCTCTTACCTGGCCTAGCTTAGCGAGTCAAAGAGTTGAAAGGGTACCGGGGTCAGTGGGTTGGACACGGACGGGCGGGAGGTCAGAGTTAAGGTTGGAGCTGGGATTCTCAAGGGGATGGACACAGGACGATAGGTGGATGGACAGCGAATGCTTGGTTGGGCTGGATGGATTTTCGTGCATGTTGCATAGATGTGAACGCACGGAGAAGGAAGGGGAAGTATATGTTTGTGTTTCCTTTGCAAGTGGAACTCTGGGCCTAGATTTGCGGAAACCGTTTTTGATTAAGTCTTGAGTTATGACGGGCTATGAATGTTTTAACTATTAGGGTTATAAAAGCGTGTATTCATGACACAAGGATCCAAGTTAGCAGGTTACAGGAAACCCCTGATATCACATTTTGTACAAGTCAAAATGTTAACTTGATTTTTATTTACTAGGCCAAATTTCGCTTTATGACAACATACGATCTTCGAGCTAATGGTCCTTCCCATCTCACTTAATCCCATAATTAAAACCACCAGATAACAACTACCTCCCAAACTTCCATTCTATGACATCAAATCAGTAGCCTGCACCCTCAATCCATGGACCGTCCCAGAGTTCTTTTTCCCAAACTGCAGAACAAGAAACTCGCTACGCAGAATGTCATCACTATAGACGAAGGGGTGCTCAGCTCCTCCTATCGTGATAATCGTACCAAGTAATAAAAGACATTGGGTTTTTCCATTGTCCCTCGCTTGCGGTTTTTCGAGGGTACTGGCGATTTGTGACAGAGAGAATTATAGGTAGAGATGGATCATTGGTTAGTACAAAGTTGACCTGGGGATCAAGGGGCTGAGCAGTCGATAGTGAAGAGGAAATGATCGACACCGACTTACGGTCTACATCTTAAGGACAACAGACTGGGTGGGGTGATACATCGCTACTGTATATTGATATGTGGAGAGAAACAGGCTAGAGGTGAGATCAGGTCGTTTATCTAGAAAGTCAAATGACCATTTAGTCCAGGGAGGCTGTTTATGGACTAGTGTATCTTCTTACGAGCTTGTAGACAAGTCGATGTTCGGCCTGGTGATGGCGACGTTATATTGATCTCCGTTAGTGATGACTTCCCAATCTTAGCGGCCAAGTTAGCTGTGAGCCATTCAGGCAGAATCATAGAGTACTACCATATTCCTACACTGTATTCACATATGGATCTAACGCGAATCATCCTCTCTAGATGATGTGGCGGCAATTGGCAACTAGAACAGCACATCAAGTCATGCATGCTGCATCTCCGGGACCATGTCCTGCTGCACCACCACACCTAAAGAGAGGACAGCTTACATAAGTCACATACACTCCCATACCGTTGCTTAGCCGACAGCTCTGCCAATCACCAAAATAACTAATTATCACCATATCAAACACATATTTCAAATGTTGGCCCACCATCAACTTATCCCAATATAATCCACTGCCAAAAAGGCACCACGATAATAACCCGCAAATGTGATGACTTTGCGCAATCACCCTGGTGTGATCGCTACTTTGCTTCAGCCAGCTAATTTGGTTGTTATCTTAGTGGATGTAGTTCCATGATCCCAGGATTTCCCAGTAAGAAAAGCCTGTACATTTGCGGAAAATAGTTGTTGTTGGGCGAGATATTGGTTTCTTGCCACTGGGCGCTTATAAGGGGCAGGTGATCGGCTGGGTATGGGGAGCGGAGGTTACAAAACATGATAATCATAATATGTGTATTTTGGGGGAAGGTTCTTTGGAGAGTGAGTAGTGCACAGTATCTAGATCCTTTGTGATTTTATATTGGGGATTTTCGGATTTACAGGTGCTTGTCAAAATGTGCTCCATTCACATAATCAATATCACTTGTTAGAAGAGGACTGTGACCCGTGTGTATAGCTTCCAAGCTTAAAGTATTTCACAGAATAAAATGGAAATCACAGCATATATCAGCCCACCAAAAATAATCGCTTAATTCTCCGTCCCTCTCTGCATTCCGCCTTTATGCAAGCCCCTCATTAGTGCTTTACTCTCTTCCGAGTCCCTTCTATCCTGTGGGGTGTCTACAGCACTGTGATTAGCCTACAGACGTTTGCCATTTTAACTGGTTGATAGATAGCCCTTCACATCAGCTTATGAATGCGGCGCCTATCGGCACATGAAGGGACTCTGCCTCGGTTGTCAAATCGTTCAGAGTGAATACACAATAGGAAACCTGTGATGATTATGCTGATGATACACATCGGCTTGTTGTTGCCTCGTCGTATATCTACATAAATAGCAGAAACACATGGTCAGTGTAATTTTCTATATTAATACCATCTATGGCCTAACACTACACGTGTCTAGCTCCTCATTACTACAGTCCAAACCATAGGACGCCGTTCACCACTTGTCAAAGTCAGGCCAGTTACTCCTTACCATGTGCATCCTCTCTGCATATTCAAACCCCTTGTCGTCTGCCATGCCATGTAACGGGACTGGACAAGCGGTGAAGTGCATGCTGCTCGTTCGGGAGCAAGTGGGGTTCACCTTGCAGGAGAGCATACGACAAGGCCTAGATTTATACTCTGGTTGGGTTAGCTGCAGTGCATGTAAAAAAAAAAAAAAAGTATAAATTTTTTTTTCAAATGTGACTCTGCTGGATATAACTTCTCGATAGAGGACAAGCGATGCATAAGACAGTAAGTAGGGTTGACAAGAGAAATGGGATTAACCCAGAGACTGACGTCACATGTGGAGGAGTAAGTTATGAGACCAGTGAGACCAAGTTGAGACAAGCTCCCCTGATTTCAGGTTATGATTGCCGGAGAAAAATGACGTGCCAGATATTTCCGGGCGTCTTTAGTTTGTTAGTGGCCTACTAATATCTCGGAATAAAACCCAGCCAAACACAATCTTTGGATTTCCCTTCATTCACATTTAAGCCAAAACCGAAAGATCTCTACTATTGCTTTTTCTAACCTGCAGATGTCACTTTTCGAAAAATCTTCACCACGTTTCCCCTCTCCCTTCACACTCACATCCCAAGCGAACGAATCCCCATTCCTTCCCACACGACTCTGTCCCCGGCTGCTTCCCTCCGGCATCCACATGCACGAACAACTCACTCCGTTCTACCACCTACGTAAAATTGTATGTATGAGCCAATCCATAGGCTCATAGTAAGCCTGGAGCTCCCTGGTCACTTCTTCGCTGCTGAGACTTGACTGTGGGGCACTCTGTGTATCCACGATGCTTATTGGACATATGGGATCCATGTGGAAAGAGTAGAGTCCACATGCAGTAGCTTCACGATCAAGCGAGAGCCCAACGTGGGATGTTTCCTTTTAGGATGCCCATGTTGTAGTATCATGGTCACATAGGAAGCAACGCCTGTTCTTTTCCATCCTCAGGTATACTGTGCGTAGCAGTCTGTGCTTTGAATCTATCTTCGTGAATTATGTTCCCTGGTTTTACAGTTTCCCCCATTAACTTTAGAGGGAGATTTTTAAGCGAGAAGGACGCCTGTATATTGGCAAAACCAGGAGATTCACCGACAATAGCTTCTAGGATGGTTATTATCAAGAGGGGTGTGGGAATTTTGTGGTCTGTCATTGTATTCTGATTTCCAGAGACCTAAAGGTCTAGACATCCGTCATTGGGCTGTGTCTGTGTTTCGAGCCCGGGCGATCAATGGGGCAAGGTCGCATCACGACCACGAGACAATCAATGTGGTTGCAGACGGTTTTTGTGGATTCTGCAGAATTTCGCGGAGTATCACGGGAGGAGGGTTATGCCAATTACTTCCGACGAGAGGGATGGTGACTGTGCGGAACACTAGCGGTTGCTGGTTGTGTACAAGCAATTCGAGATTTCTTGGTGGTTCAGATACTATTTTCACAGCCCAAAATTACTCTACAAATTCTGTATTTCACTTTCGGAAGTAATTTGAACATAACCATGATGATTTTGTCAATATCTTATTTTCTCTATTGTGACAGCGCCATATCAAGAACCCTTTCCCATCTCCACATCAACCAGTCACAACCAAGCCTGCCCCCAAATTTACACTTCATAATATAATCTCCATTCAAAAACATCCCCTGACTCTCAAACCCTCGCCTGTTCAATAGCTAACATACCGCCTTTCTCCTCTCACCTAGGGTCCTATTCCCACCACAAACTCTGCCTTCTCATTGGTCAATATACTAGTATCCCATACCAACTTGCCGATCTCTATCCTAGCCTTTCCCATCCGTTGCTATTCGGTGATTCGGCCACTGGTGTGCCTTCATGTTAATCTAATCTTATATGCTTCCTTCGTGCTGTCTACTGCCCGTTGTGGAGACTTCCTGCCTTTGCGAGACGGCCATGTCTGTGTGTAAAAGTGACGGCAGTCTTGACATTGACGAAGAATTACGATGTGCATAGTGAAGAGGAAAGCCGGTGAATCTGGGCGATTTCTTGAAGGCGAGAAAGCACGGGCAGGGCACTATGTAACTCTAGAGCTAAAATACTCGTGATCCTATTCTCAGGTCTACAAGCTTTTGAGCATTTGCATAACTTTAAAAACTTCCACATCTCTAGGGTTTGCCATTAATCAGGAACCTTTGACTTGTAACCTCTGGGAGGCCTGATCATTCTCAGTATGTTCTTGGTCCCTAATTGGTGTAGATACACCCACACCTTTGTGCAATCTTTCTGTATTCTGTAAGCCAACTTGCCGCTCGCTGACAAGTCTCCACTAATACTCCAAAAATGCAACATGCCTTAAACGTTCTGGAAGACCATGGCACCAAAAAAAAGGAAAAAAAGCTCCTAAGGAAGTTCCTATTGCCAAACTGTTTCGACCCATTCGTGAAAGTTTTATCGAGTATTTCCCCCTAACGGCTCCAGCCATTGGTTTGTGTCTCGTGTGTTTAGTCACAAACACTCCAACACTATGGGCCCCCTGTGACCACTGTGACCCCCTTTTCTATAGTTGTTTGGTCTTCGATACTTGTTATAGACTTGAGATTTCAAAAGGTAGCAGCTCTGGGGAAAGAGAGGAGTCAATTGCTGTAAAACAGGGAGCATCGATAGGTATGGTGAGCCTGAGGCAACAGCTCAAACAGTCGCACGGTGAGTCCAGGCGCTTGATGGAAAGTGAACTTGGACCAGCTCGGGTATCTATCGATGATGCTTGATTTGGTAGTACATGGAAAGCCGATATCAAGGCTAACGCGAATGTTTAAAGTGGCATATGCATGTTCTTATGACATGGCACATTATCCAAGTTTCTAGTAGTATCCTCTTTTAAACCCCTCACATGGCAAGGACTGAACCTATATAGCGGTGTCGGGTCTGACGAAGATAAAAAGTTGCCCTGCTGTGACGTGCATTCCATTTATGGGGATATATATACTGTATACTAGAAAACATCATCTATATATATGACCCCTCCATTTCCAGGGGCTCAAACTACTACCTTAGGGCCAACCATTTGTCTCCCTTCAATAATCACCAGGCATCACCCATCCAAAAACACCATCTATAGTGTGAATTTCAATAGATACCGGTCTCCCTCAAGGCTCATTGCTATGTATTAGAATGTATCTAACCATTAAAGCCCGGCCACACCTCCGAAATCTGGTAATCTATCACATTAACTTGTTAGTTATATCTATATACTAGAGAGAAAACTCACTAATAAATGAATGTACTACAAACTATTGCTGACTGCAACCCTCGACAAACAGGAGGATTTGTGCGACGTTCTATTGCTGTATGAGACTCGGTCGAGACCCGAGGTTGAGGTTTTGGGTAACTGCTGGATGAAGAAAGGAGCCACAAAGTGGGGCTGTTTCCTAGAATAGCAATTAAGATAACTAGGGTTATGCAACTGGCTTATATGGATTGTCGGCCTCCAAACAAATTATCGATTCCGTTCCGATGGGATCGGCATGAATAAGCTCGATATTGAATCCCGACAATGAAGAAATAGCAAGCATCTAGACTACTATAGCTCTAAAACACACGATAAAACTTAGAGCGGAACTGCCGTACACTAGCAATGCAAAACATGGCAGTGTAAATCTATCCATGCATTTCTTGGACCATAGTCAAGTTGACTAGTGTACCGAAGTATGCCATTAATACCAGGAAACACATGAAGATGACGAAATATCACATTAACATATCAAAGCTAAACATCTAGCAGCCATACTCCAAGCGGCTGCCTTGAAGTCAGGCTATTCATTTGAATTGTCCGAGAGGGGCGTGGGAGTGGGAGTGTACAGTATGGTGAAAAGGGTGGCTACAGAAGATACTTGGTTTCATGTACGGAATATCTCTGATAGTCACCCTTTGGGATAGAAGATGTGGTTTCATGTGCCCTAGAGAATATACTATTTATGATTTCCTTCATACAGGGCCAAAAGAGTTGATGATGGTATCCCTTCGATATTAAGGCTGCTAGTTGATAGGAGGGAGGAGGGTCTATGATAAAAAAGGCAGTAAACCACCGTCCAAGTTTTGTGATTACAAGGTTAACCATATATTTCATGTGAATTGCGTCCACCAGCCGATAATATCAAGCCACTCCGGATGCAGATCCCCACCACAAGTCCGTCTTACATCAGAACATACACATAAACTTACTGCTTACTCATCCACCATGGAGGAAACAGGACTATGATATAAGCAAAGAGGTCATACATTAACTATACTCGTGAAATATATGACTGGTTATAGATAGCAGCTTATACTCATCACCGGTTATGGTCCGACTACTTCGGAGTTTCCAGGTTGCCATATCGGCGAGGTTGTGACTGCGGATGATGGACTTAGAGGGGCTATAATGAAGAAACATCTATATTCAGAGGACTTTGCATGTGTGATTGGTATGTATGCCTTGTTGGATCTGAATAATGACTCTCTAAAGCTGACTGACATTGATGACGATATACTCCGTAACGCCACTTGTCTCACCAACATAACCGATCTCCCATAATAATGACTACTACGGATAACAAACAACAATAACTAACAACCAAATGTTCAACATCTTACACATAAAACATATTAAGTAACCTTATCTAACAAATGAGAATCGCCACCTACTCGGTTCACTCTAGCCCCACAGTACACTATATATCACCCCACCCGATCTACCATCTGCCGAACTCAGCATGATGTTGTCCCATGATATGTACTGTTGCTACCTGCTTACAACCGGAAACTTTATACCCAGGGGCCTCCATCATACAACCCCCAAACATTGGGTGCCTCTTTTGATATACACCGGTGCACAACCACACACACACACACACCCTTACACAGTACGCCGCCAAAATAACCTCCAAAAGATACATCTACATTCCCGAATATATTACACTGAATAAACTAACCACTTAATCCCAATCCATACACCAAAACCCCACAATAAACCCCGCATAACAACCTCACCAACAGCCCACCGCAGTCCACCTGTGATCCCCCGTCTCCCCTCACCAACCACACACCCCAACCCGAAACATCTGTGCCCCCACACACCCTTTGAAAATAACCCATAGTACCAATACGCCCTATATAGAAGCTCACAGCCTTCAGCTTCCCTTCCCGAAACCATCCTTCCCCCATCTCGTACCGACCGGCTACAGTGTAGTCTCGTCATTGCGTGGAACCTAATCTATGACTGTTACGAGCTATGTTAGAAGTTATTTTGTCTCAAGAGGATTACTGTGGCATAACAGACTGATGATGATGAGACGGAGGATTTATAGTGGAATATATGATGTATTTATGGATATGGGACTTGAAAAAGCACATGATTATGTCACTAACTTGGAGACTCGACATTCGGGTATCAAACTTCCATATCCAATCACAACGCATGATATACCTTGATGCTTATGCCTGTTTCTTGATCATAAAAACATTCATGAGTTGAGGTATTCTAAATCCTTGATATCACAACCAAAATCCCAAACATCAAATATGAAAACCAAAAGAATTATGCAAAAGAATGAACAGCCCAAACCTATGATACTCCTCGTCCAAGTCCTTCTCTTCAGTCTTGTTCTCCAATCTCCCTATCCTTCAGCCCCATAGGTCCTTCTCACCCCGACTGGCCATCATCCCACTGCTTCGCGGTCTCGGCCAATTCTCCTCATCTTGCTTAAACCTCGGCGACGGCATGGGCAGCGCCGCCGGATCATCATTAGGCAATGGCAAAAACCCACCACCTGAGTTGCTGACCATGATACTCCGTCGGGCATTCCCACGGTCCCACCCCATTCCAGCAACATCTGTGCCGAGGCCATAGTTACTGGTAGACCGGGTGTGACCGCCCCCACCGGAGCGACCCCCCATAGTTAACTGAGGCGCAACCTTAACAAACGACCAGTCCAGACTATCGTCGTCCTTGGTAAAGACTTCGAGCGTCTTGGTCAAAGGTCCTAGCCCCGCAAATGGGTTGTTGGAGCTAAAACGGTTGGTGGCAACTCCGGAATTGACACGATTACCAAAGAGAGCAGGTGGAGGGGGCAGGGTCATGCTTTGTGGGCTGCCCGGGCCCATAAAACTACCTGGGCTCAGCATAGGTGCAGAACCAAACCCCTTCATAGACCCCGATGACCTGGGACGGTTGTTCAAGCCTGGTAGGGTTGGAGGTGGGGGTAGACCCATTAGTTGATCGGGAAAATACGGATCCCGGACATAGACAGAGTGGAGCTTTGGAAGACCACCAGTGAGAATAGAACTGGCAAGGTAGGTGTAGTAACTGCTGCTAGCGTTACTGACCGAGCTAGAATCAGTAGAGTTGCTAATTTCGTAGCGAATAGTCTCGAGGCTCTGAGAGGCCAGCTTAGTAAGGTTAGCACCAGACACAATCCCCTGAGAGACACTCTCGTGAATGGCCAAAGTGCGAAGCACCGGTGCGGTAGACAGGACATCTTGGAGGCTGTGAGGCTTGATTCCAGTACGCCACAAGTTGAGAATGCGTAAAGACGAGCGGAGCTCCGGTGCGCTCATGAGATCCGTAAAGCCCTTGGCTGTGAGGTCGACCTTATGGAGAATAAGTTCCTTCAGCGGGGGCATCGGTGGCAAGTCGGGAGAGCTCGAGAAAACATCATCAACAAAATTGCGACATTCGTTGATCTTCAAAGCGCGCAAGTTACTCAATGAAGAAATTACATGACGATACATGTGCGGGTCCAAGTTAATACGAGTAAGCTCTAGAACCTCCAGGTTGGGCCAGATCCTACTGTAGGCCAACTTGCTCAAGCTTTGCTCAGAACCTGCCATGTAGGTCATTTTGCGCAGATCTGGACATCGGTGCTCTACCTCCATGCGCAGCGTAGAGAATGAAGGGTCATCCGCAAATAGACCTTCTGGAAGATCAACGTACTTCACGTTCGGCAAGACTGCCAAGCAGCGAGAAAGATCGCCCTGACTAGACTCACGAAGCATGTACGGAATTTTTAGGATACGAACAGCCTTTCCGAGACGTACAGGGTCATCACGGAGGGTACGCGAAAGAAGCTTCAAACGGACCGCTGCTACATCTTCAGGCTCGGCGTTGCGGTTTAGGAAAGATTTGCGCTTTCGTCTCTCGGCCAAAACGGCCTCACGTTGACAGTAGTGAACATTATCGATACGGATACTCTTGTAACTACAGTTAAAAGAAATCAACAACAGTGGGTTAGCGTATTGTGTCAAAAGCCGAGTACTGAATTATAATGTGACATGGGATATGATGGAACCAGCGCAAAACACCCAATTTGGGAATAACAACTACTTACATGACCTGGTTCGCCGAGGCGCGCCACTTCTTGCACACCATAGCAGCATGTGCCAGATCGCGGACATCACATAAAGGGCAAGAGTCATCGATAACGCTCTGCTCACATGGTTCATATGATTCATCGTCTGTTTGTGGGCAAACAAAGCTGAACAAATACATCAACAGATTAGGAGGGAAGCTTTCGATGAGAGCTGTCGAGCGGGCGGAAGCCATAGGGATATGGCGCAACTTCAGCCTGGGATCATAGTTGTCGTCATCGCATCTCAGGTCACCGGGGATGTCGAGGAAGGACTTCTTATCCTTCTTCCGCTTGAAGAATTTCATCGCGCTAGAATCTGAGAGACGCCGAAGACCCAGTTTAGCGGTTGAAAGGTAGAATCTTAAGTCAAGTGATCTGTCCCTAATAGAGACAACACTGGCGTCGTTGGTTTCGATGATATATGAAGGTGATCGAGCGGAAGTGCTTGCACTAGCTGATTGATTGCGGGGAGCTCGGCGGTGTTGAACAAGGATGAGATTGTCTCAAAAGCATGGACTGTCTATATCTAGAGCAGACAACTAACTAGTCGTAACAGAGAATATTGGGTAATGTTAGACTTCCAAGGCAAGATTTTTCAAGATTCTAATAGAGAGAGATCGAAAAAGTCAATATCGACTGCTAAAGCAAGTTTGTTACGAAGCAGCAGGAGTGTTCCTTTTGAGGACGTGCCGACTGTGACGCAGGCTGAATAAAGGAAGAAAAAGATCAGAACTACAATTCAAATGAAGGGGTGCTAGAAGGAAGCTCCAACTGAACAGGGGGGAGGGAAAATAGGGACCAGAGAGGATCTTCACTGGTCAGCACAGTAGAAAGGCGGGCTGACGGTGTTATATGAAGGTTATTCGTTGGTTTGTTATGAACGACGATGGAGCCGTCCTTCCTAGCTGACCAAATTAGAGGGCGTAGATTGGAAGAAGGATCAGGGACAAAATTCCAGGAATTATGTGAGTGGAGGAAACACTGGAGACAAGTATTGGCGCTGGTTGGATACGAGCAAGGGTTAAGTGAGGAATCATCAACAAATCAGAGAAATACGATCGACGGAAACCTGCAGTTAAGAGTAGCCAACGAGAGTGGTATTTAATCTGCCTTGTCTTGACGGATAAACAGATATCTTAGACAAGTAAAAACCACCAACGATAGTTTGTTGTCAGTGTTTCAAAATCGTCTATTGTACTAATTTTTCTTATTGTTACTTATCACCCACGATGGATTGGAAGTGAAACGAGTCTTCCGGAGCTTAATAGGCGGAGCAATGACGACCGGATTGATATCCTAGCCAAAAGGAGCTTGGTGCCAGGAACAGAAAAGAAAATAAGGAACAATTGGATTGGGTGCGACGAAGAAGTTGTTAGGCGAAGCAGGCTTAGAAAATACCAGGGGACTTGCGCTTAATTATACCCATATGTTTCAATACCAGTGAATCGTGAGTGAGGCGTAGAAGACAAGCAAGAAAGGAGGAGGTCGGCGTGATGAATGATAGCTATTGGCCAGTCGTTAGAGATCCTCAAGGGTCTCAAGGGTCAGACAAAGATGCTGTTGGATATGATGCTATACATCAAAGGTAGAAAAGAGACATATCAATGTGCTGGAATGGATGTGGGACCGCGATAGGAGGTGATGGTACTCTACAGAAATGCAGGGAGAAGTGTTTTGTATCAAAGTCCGAAAATCAGAATGTGGGGTATGAAAATTCCAGTATTTTTGTTACAAGTGCATCTCTAGGAAAGAGCACATGTAACCCAAACCTAACTGGAGTTGACTTCGATTCCGGGAAAGAGCTCACGTAGCGCTGACTGGTAGCCTTGTTTTCTTCAGTTGAGATTTTCAAGAGAGAGTTGGAATAGTCCACGACAGCGGCAAATAGCGTGAACAAAGTCCATGTGTGGCTTGATAACCGATGTCGACAACAGTATATGTGCAACTCTCATACGTCTTGTGCATCTCCAACTGTTGTTTTTACTCCTTCTATCAACATTCCCGACACATATATGCTTGTCTTGGGCTTTCTTGGCTGTTAAGATGCTACCAAGAATAGAGCAGATAGAGCAGATAGCCCAGTTTCTCAGATCCATGCCGTCCCAAAAAACATGGTTGACAAGGCGCTATTTGGTTGAACCGTCACCGAATACGCCAACAACATCACAGCCAACATCGTATAGCCTAGCCACCTTGTCGGCACCAGCCAAGATGTCTTCCAGATGCATGATCTGTGTTCTGCACACGACAGCCGCCCACCTTCAAACTTGTAGACGTATATACGACTAGACGCCGGTCACTGTAAGAATAGCCCATCCAGTCTATTGCCTCCTGTCTGACCTGATACTACCACTATCTATTTTAATATATGAATCCATATATCTCTGTAAACACAACGACGCTCGCCAGCCTATTGATCGCCACTCCTGTCTCTCTGCCGCCTTGGCATTGTCTTGTGGCTACACCTGGCTTGGTTACATCATGAGACCCATACACGCCAGTCAAACTGCATACAATTCTATATCTTTCAAGTTCAGACAATGCGACTTTCAATTAGCCTCGCGCTGCATCAATACGCCCAAATAGTCCTCATATATTTAGTATACTCTCAGACAACACAACCTGTCATCAGCAGGCACCTTACGTAAAGTCTGTGCCCATCCTAGCGGACGTGCCATCATTGTAACTGCGGGGGAGCAAACAACATCTGATTTCCTCTTTCGCCCTAACAGACCATGTCTGAAGCCCGTCATTATCATACTGCCCACTTGCCATCAGTCCCCATCATTCAAGCACCGCGCATACGAGCGATAATAAACCGTGCAGAGTAACCAGGTTACTTTGGATGTGAACAGCTGATGGTTTATTTTGCTCTATTATTTACATACATGGCGGCAATAGCTAGTTTGTGTTTCCTAGAATCGGTCAGCCTCTAGAAAACCTAAGTGTTGATGTCGTCACAATTCGGTAGATCGCTCTTATTCTGAAACAATACCTTGCGCCCTCCCGTCGATCAAGCCATAACATGGGCGGTTGCCAACCCTAAATCCAACTTGATAACAAACAATAATATGCCAAACAGAAGATGATAAGTATGCAACTTTAATGCTAATCTCATCTCGGAATATACTGATCGACACATCAGTATGATATATATAGAACATTTAAAGAACCATGATGGTCGACAGGAATTTTAATCACTTCCTTGAACATATTACATGAGTCTTCATAGGGGGCGACTGAATAGCGCTAATAATCCCTGAAGTTGGCAATGTCTATAGATATGTTGGGTATAAATATGTACAGAGGCTGGAGTGTTAAATATCATCTTCCGAATAGTCTCACCTACATAATAATCTACTCCATCTTCTTACTTCAAATAGAACGACCACATTAACTATCTCATGATACTTTAACTAAAAATCCCTCCAAGTGAATATTGCCCATTCGTGACTCCGCCCCCTATCATCACAGCCTCCGCCACTCATCTCCCAACCCCACTTCACGAAGATCTCTAAAAAAAAATCACAACACCCATGCAGAACAACACACACATACACACAAACCCACATCCGAACTACTTTGTTAGACAAAAAAATAAATAAAATATTAATCAATCGTAATATAATAACAAGATGGATTTTCGTCTCCAAGTCTAAACAGCCAACAGCGAACAGCCAACTATCCGTTCATCCACCACAACAACTTTCCCTCCTCAGCTTCGCTGTTCTGTTATTGTGTATTTCCTAGGGCAGATAACAAAGATCTCCCTCAACCCTGTAGATAACTCAACTACTCCAATTAGATAATAATCTAAAACAAACCCTCACCCTCCCGCGCCAAACCCGCTATAATAGGACCGATAGCCCCAACCGGACCCAAGTTCTTAAAATTCCGCAAAGGTAGCCCATCATCGCATGAAATCGATGAGCCCTCAGGGCCCCTCGGCATATCT
This sequence comes from Catunica adiposa, assembly GCA_001640685.1. NCBI lineage: Eukaryota > Fungi > Ascomycota > Sordariomycetes > Microascales > Ceratocystidaceae > Catunica > Catunica adiposa. The sequence continues at coordinate 24,241 of LXGU01000062.1, forward strand.
TGAAGAACTCTAATCCAATTTTGTCACCAGCGTGCCATCATCACGGCAGCACGGTTTTGCGAGGTTCCACAACAATTGTTAGCCAGGATCATGATGGCGAAGCAAATGTCGGGAATATAAAAGCAAATTCCACCAAAAAAATAAGCAAAAGGAAAGCGATCAGGAAAACACCCAGAAAGACAAAACTGCCACTGTATGCAAAACCATGACCCATTGGGACCAGACTATCAGGTCATGATGCCCATGTGGAAAATTAAGCAGCCTCCACAGTGTCAGCCTCGACGTGCCCATTGGTAGCACCATTGACGTCCTTCATGGGCAGCTTGATGCTATCCAGAGGGCTGCCAGGCCCAGATGGCATCTTTTGGCGCAGAGTAAGAGGGAACTGGTAATCCTCACCGTCTTCCTCCTCACTATAAAATTTGTTAGTATCCAGTATAACAAACGCATCAGGCGTGCAAAGTAATTAACTCACGGAAGCTTCCAAGACACATAATCGTCAGTGTCCAGACCCTCGTGGCTCTCTTGAAGCGATGCAAAGTCACCAGGAGTCATCATTCCCATCCGGTCCCTCGGCGACCCAGGCACCGACAACGGCCGGGAGATCTTCTGCTCAACACCCGGAATAAAGTCTTCATCATCATCGTTGAACGAGTTGGGGTATGCCCGGCGCAGAGCCAGCTGTCTAGCCTTGATGTACTCCTGTCCCATACGCTTCCAGTCGAGCAGATCGCTCAGACGTTCCGTACGGTTACGCTGGTTGATGCGTTGACGACGGCTCTTGTTGCAGAAATCGTTCATGAAGCTGGTGAGCTGGTTAATTGAATCGTCAACGCCCTTCATGCGGCGGTCGACAATGTAGATACCGTAGTCGCTGGAGTTCTCAATAAGCTCTTCCATGTAGCAACCGAAACCGGAAAGGTTGGTTGTGATACTTGGCACACCCATGACGGTGCACTCGGCGGGAGTGTATCCCCAAGGCTCGTAGTAAGAAGAAAAGACACCCAGGTGAGTTCCACGGACGAACTCATCGTAGTCCATGGGAAGAACAGGGTTGGCGGAACTGAGGAACTCTGGGTGGAAGACAACCTTGACGCGGTCAGACGACTGGTTGAAGAGCTGGACGCGGCGCAGCTGGTTGAGAATCGGGTCCTCGGCATCGCTGGCCATGTTGTGAGTGACGATAGGAGGAAGAGTGTGGCGCTTCATGGCGAAAAGACGACGGCGAAGAAGAACGCGGTCCTGGCTAGTGATAAGCTCCTTGTCATCGGGCATCGGGTCACCATCGTGCCACTTGAGAGAGCGCTCGAAGATGCGGCGACCAATACCCTTCTCAATGACATCAACAGTGTCTCGCAATGACTTGATGACGGCTTGACCCTTAAGGGCCTCGACAGTGAGAGAAGTAACCTGAGCAGGCATGATGATGAAGGCAACGACAGTAGTTTTGCTGCCAGACTCCTTCAGGCGGTGGTTAAGACGAGCAAGAGATTCGATGAACATGTCAACACCCTTGTTCCGGAACTCGTACCGACCAGAGGTGAAGAAGTACAGAGTGTTGTCGAGATCGAAGTCGTAGTGACCGTAGAAGTGTCCGCGGACGAAGTCGTGGATCTTCTCCTTGGCCTGCTGGTGCATGTTTTGGAACTCGTGAACAGCAGAGAACTTGGTGACGTTGAGACCGTTGGGAAGGACACCGTCAGGCTTGCGCTTCAGCAAGTGTTCACTCTCGTAAGCGGTGATGTGGGAGACGGTGGTGAAGACATCGGCAGAGTGAGCAGCGGCACGCTCGATGCAGTAGCGGTGGTAGATACCACGCTTTCCGGCCTCGTGGTCAACATCGAAGTGTTGCAGGTTGTTGTAGAAGTCGACTGAACCAGCGCAAAGGTAACGGCCGAGGAGTGTGGCGTGAGTGGTGAAGATGGTAGTGACGTCAATGCGGCGCTTCTTGCACAGAGGCAGGGCAACACCAGCAAGCCACTCATGGAAATGGGCGATAACCGCTCTCTTGGTCTCGTGACAGACATACTGTAAAGCCAAAAGGTGTTAGTATGAGTTCAAGTAGTGACAACATGATAAGATAGGCTTGTAGTGGGGCAGAAGCTATAATGCACGGTCCTCGGGCCCGAGTCTAAGGCATTAGGATCGTGACAGGGATCTCGAGGTGACGGTGCAGTTGCGCACGACTGGGGCAAATGAGGTTGAGGGTCTGGGGAAACATGGGGAAGGCGAAAAGTAGGGATTATTAGGTCTCATGGGATTGGGAATGACCACGCTGACTTGGCCGCAAGTAGCAAACCATTGCGGATAAATCAACTAAGGCGGGCGAGAGTCATGCAGACTGGTGGCGTGGTGGGGCATTTTGGAGAGAATTGAGGGACATTTTGGAGCTTGGGCGTTTAGAGTGTGGCCAAAAGGAATAACAGACTTACCTCACCGAGAAACCACGCAACTAGGTAACCAAAGACGATGGTCTCGTTGGTCTCCTCATCACCAGCGGGAGAAGGGATGTTGGCAATCTCCCAAAGGTCACGCTTCCAGTTGTCAAGATAATGGTAGGCAGACTTGGTGTCGATAAGCAGGACGCGGGGGGCGCCCTCAATAAGCCAGCGACCGTACAAAATGCGAATGCCTCTGTCGCGCATAGACTGGATGGTCTTAGCGAGGGCGGGGTCCTTGGGCTCAACAGGCTCAACTTCGACAGCAGCCTACACAGTCAAGGTCATTTGGTTAGTGGTCAACGACAAAAATAAAAAACCCCAAAAACATAAGTAATAATTTCATACCGAAGCATCGTTGAGGGGACCAATCAGGGTGTAGCGGTCACCATACTCGGCAGCAGTCACGGGGGCCTTGGACTTGATGACGGAGTAGATACCGCCAACTGAAAAAACACAAATATTAGTATACAAGACATTTATCACGGGACTGGCATGTAGAACACAAGATTCGGGATGCAGAGGACAAGACACATACCTCTGTGGGCAACCTCAGTCGCAACCTCAAAAAGGATGTGGTTCTTTACGTCCCGCTGGGGGACAGTCTCGGCGGCCATTGCTCAAAGTCTGCAGATATGGCAGAGGATAAAGAGTAACGAGGAGGGAGATGGCGATGGTAGACGAAACTGGAGGAGAAGAAGAACAAGATCAAGAAAGATCAAGAACAAAAGCTGGGATGGTGAGCTGAATATAAACAAATTAGAGGATCAGTTAATAATGATCAAACCAAACATTTGACGTCTAGTCGGGAATATATGTCGACCTCCAACTCGGTCGAAGTAGGGCAGCAGTAGCAGCAGCAGATGTGATGCAGACAACAAGCGGGAGGGCGAGCCGAGAGCCAAAGCGAGAAACTGAATGCAGCGGTTGGGTATGAATCAGGATTACCAGGAAGGGCAGTATGCCGCAGAGGCGAGGAGAGAAAGCTAGGGAACTCGTGGTACTGGTAAAGCCGCCTCTAGCACTACTCAGAAATGGGGGATGGATTGAGATATGCAACGCAACAAAGCTCATGCAAGAAGGGCACACTAGCGGGAAAGGAGGAGAGGAGATAACAAATGAAGGATCTCAAATCCGCTTCATCATCGATGACTGGCGGCTTGTTGGATGTTGAGGATACTATATCCAAGGGCTAGATCTAATGCTTGCGCCTGAATCTAGTTATTCCGACCTTTTTTTCTTTACTGAAGGTGGCAAAGGACCGTCGCACTCACTCTGCCAAGATGGGGGAGAAGAATGCACCATTGATTATATGGGGAAACAAGGTTCTGGGTATAGGTAAAATCACTCTAAAATTGGCTCATTCGCGGTTACGAAGGTCACCGGATAACGTGAGGCAAGCCTAGGAATGGGACATCTACACAATCCGGGGGAGACAAGGGAAGGCCGCCTTTCCTGGGGGGAAAACAGGACTGAATTTCACTCACTAGATCAGATATAATTGTGGCCGGAAACTAGGAATATGGTTTCTAGAGACAACGTAATGAGGCTTCGCTGTTATAAGTTCTTCAGCCGAACAAACGTAGGGGTTTCTGGCCTAGTTACTCGAGATTCTTTTGAGACTTCGAGGAATGCAAAGACCGCAAATGAGGATTAACAGACTAGTCTAGATGACAGGTTTACTGCAGCATCGAAACCTGGCAAGGTATAGGTCTTTGTTGATGATCTTGTAAGCCCGACCTAAGGCCATCTGACTGTGGGGGAGCCGTTTTCTTAGCGTCTGTGTTACAGAAGGTACATCCTGCATACAGTACTTCTGTTATGGCCACTGAACAGGCTTTCCCGTTTGTGACGAGCCGCAGTTGGATGGGCGGAACCAGATACATACAATACTCCATATGCCCACCATCATCATCGTGCCCAAAAGAAACCATAAAGGGACTGCCAGATGAAAATCATGCATCATGCAAGCCCCGCTGCAAGCTACAGAACTCACCTAACCCAACAAGCCACATTATTTTACTATTGCTGTTCCGTATCCTCTTTTGTAATAAACGCAACGACCCATGGCCACTTTGATATACCAGCCCCTCGCCCGTCCTGGGCCCACTCAGCAGCATAGAGGCCCAAACCATACTCTCCAGGGAGAAAATAGTGCCCAAAGTGAGGAGACTGGATCAAGGGAGTGGCACACCCAAAGGAGCATGCTGCACCCGTATGCAAGATTATGACGATATCGTTGTAATAAACAATATCATAAAGCCATCCGAGCGATTTACGCAGCGCCGGAGACCAGGGGTGCCAATGAGGGGCTTTTGGCCCTAGTACAAGCAAAGGCAACTCTGATGCGGCTGGGGCGGGTCAGATATACTACAACAGGAAGCAAAAAAGGGAATACAAGGGAGGTGGTGGAGGAGCGATGGATGATGGCAGGTTAGAGGATACGGGGGATCTGGTTGCCGATAGTGAAAGCGTCGGCTGTTGGAGCGGGGTGTTGTAAAGTAGCACAGAGGAGGGGGATACCACTGGGTGCCATCCAATTAAACAACCACGCTTGCTCTCACTGGGTAGAGCTTTACATGGTAATCGAGGTTGAATGAGACGGGCAAGCGTCAATCAAAGGAGGCCTGTAGGATCATTGGGCCCCCAGAAGACCAGGGATTGACATGGGAAGGATTGAGCGACGGCGACATGATGTATGGGGATCGATTGGGACAACATGAAGACAGTTGACTGAAGTAGTGGAGTAGGCGCTGTTGCGTGTGCTCGAGAAGCGGGGGAGGGGCAACTCAGCGCAGGCTAGTGTGTGGGTATGTGTGTATGTGATGGCTGTGGCAATACCAGATTTGGACTCATGTAGGCTTAGGTGAGCGGCTTAGCCATCGAAGAAAGAACAAAATGGTTGACAGGACCAGCTTGGTGTGGCAAACATGAATGATTTTACATCTACGATAGAGGAATCCCGATATATTCCAAGCCGGCCATGTTCATCTGCCACCAACCCCGCTTTTGTGGAGATCATTTTGGGGTCTTGACAAGAAGAGCAAGAACAATATTGAATTACCCCACAACAATCGTATGCACCTTCCCCAACGTTTCTCTTCTTCTGCTAACTGAGGGGTTTGATAGAGACAAAGCCACACGATAGATGCATAAAATCACATGGCCACGAGCGCACGGCGTCCATCTTGTGAAAACATTGATCCCTCCAATTACAGTCATCTCTAGTAATATTTTGAAGTGTGCCCGCTGTCGCTTCAATTCTTGAAAGTTTTGATTTGCTATCATCTACAATCTTTTGGTTCTTCGGTAGACTTCCGTGGCATTCGTTCGACTTAGGCTCGGCTCGCAAATGTATGCAAATGTATGCAAATGGTTTGGGTCGTTTTGGCAAGCGATATGTGACATTCTACGCCTAACCGCATCAAGGCTGCATCGAGTTTTGTGAGGAAAAAAGTGGCCCGAATATCGAATGACGAACGTATTAATATGAATTTGAATGATATCATACAAGATTCCTTGTGGCCTGTGGTCAAGAAGTTAAGTATCGGGATGTCAATTTAGTGGCAAATGATGGCTATCTATATTAACCCTGGTAACCCTATATGATAACATGACGTCATTTTGTTCCAATTAGGTTCAGGGAATCTGACTTCAACCTCAAAGTAACTAATTATCAAGCTGTTAGTACCAGAAGATACTACGAGTTAATGTCCAAGTTATCAAACATTACGAATCCTGATAACTCGCTTCCTCAAATAACAGCCTACTCGACTAATAACAGCCAGCCCAACTGACCTTTCCTTGACTGGCTAATCTCACGATCTCACGATCTCGCTTCTCACTGCCCACAATATCCATCTCTCGTGCGAAAAACTACCAAATTTAGATCCGGTCCCAACACCTCCGCTTCATCGCCTACGATTTCCCCTCCTAGTATACATACTCCTCATACCCACACTCCCTCCTGCATCTCAACCCAAACTCTTTCCCAGAACCCCCCTTTGCCTTCTCTCCTATCGCTGCCCAAGCCCCTCGAACCCTCCCCAACCTAACGCCCCCCACCACTCCGTCGCGATTCCTATATCCATATTTTCATTTATATTCAATTCCATATCATACACCTACAAGTCTTCTAAAAGCTTCCCTTGCCTTCTCTTTCCAAAGACTCCGATTCTACCGGGATCGCCAACCATTTGAGCCGCATGTGCCACGACATATTAATGCCCGGTGGGCTACATTGACGATAGATGCGAACGGGTGGGAAGCAGTTAGTGAGATTGGCCGGGGAGATTAGATGCATGAAGGTGAATTCGGCAAGGGAAAGGAGGCCCGGGGGGATGCATCTGAATAGGCTGAGAAAGGGCCGTTGGGGCCTAATCAACAGGATTGCCATGATGCGGGGGCAGCATGGGAGCAGGGTATTGTAGCATTGGACCCTATGAACAGCCGCATAGTGCCCCATAATCTCCTGAACGTATATGCCATGAGCACTGTGGAGGCTTAAACGATAAATAAGTATATTTGCTTAGAAGTTCATCTATTCCCAAGAGATCTAGACAATAAGAATCTCGAATCCTAATATCACGATCCTCCGAGAGAATACATGTCATGATACAACCAAATGGTCTCTTCTCGGCCTAACCAGAACATGTCAATATGATTACTTAGTGAAAATCTTGAAATCCGACAAATCTCATTCTTGTTGAATCCTTACTCCTAAAGGCCCATTCAGTTGATAATGAGGAATTAACAAACATCCTGTTATTCATTTTCAATCTTTTAAGTATTACAAAAATATCTAATTTTGGATATTCCATAATCACTTACATTCAACCCTGTCAACCTCCAATGCTCACACATTTCGGCACTCCGTTTAATTGCACATAGATGACGAGAGAGTTAAGTCATTATCGGATTAGTCAATAAATAATGCCATCCATCCCGGTATCTCTATTAATCCCACTAATCTAATAGACTCGACGGCGGCTTATATCCCGGCGGCGGCGATAACGGCTTCGCATTCGCCGCTCCCACGCCTACAGCCGCTCTCACTGGCAACGCCGCAACTGTCTTCCCCATCTTCTGCATAAATGCCCCATGATAATTCGTAATAAACCCCTGTGTATAATAAGTATGAGTAGCCCCATGAGTCTTCGCCAAATTGTGCGCCAGCTCATGGGCCAACACTACCCACCAATACACTGATGCCTCTCGTTTCTTCTCACCGCCAACCGGCGTATTCCCACCGGCTTTGATGGCAGCCCAATGGAGCTCGAGGAAGTAACGAAGGTTGGCAAAGATACTGCCGTTGAGATTGAAGGCAATTGTGCTGCCGGATTCATCGTAGAAGATGTGCATAGCAGAGGGCGAGAGATTGTAAACGGCGGAGACGTCGAAGAGGATTCCGGCAAAGAATGTAATGGCAGTAGTGTTTTCTGCAATAATAGAAGAGACACGATCACTATTGATTTTCCGATCCATAAAGACCTTCATGCCGTTGGAAGACTCGGCGGTCATAATGAGGTCATGACCACTGGCAGAGTCGCAGTAAGTAGGCGGGTTAACAGCACCCTCACTCTGCCAAGGTGGACTGTAGATCGTGTTAGAGCCATGGGCCCGCGTTGATTTGACGGCATCGTGAAGTTGTTGCTGAAGAGCCATTGGATTAGCGCTCTTGGGTTGTTGACCTGGATCATGGGATCCTTCGACGGGAGCTTGAGAGTCCTTCCGTTGGGCTACTTGAGTATTTTCCGGAGGAGGAAGGGCTTTAGCCTTCTTGTTGCGATCATCGTCACTATTATCTTCGAACCCAAGCTGGCGGGAAATTGACGAGAAGAAGCCGCGGGACTTTCGGTTTTCAGGTTCCCTAGGCTTAGATTGTGATTGTGTCATTTGTGAAGGTTGCTGGGAAGCCACATCATCATCGAAGCCACCAGGAATTTTACGGTCACGATGAGATTTATCATCGAGACCAGCAGCGGCAGCAACCTGCTGCTGTTGGCGTTTCCATTCCTCCTCACGCTGCTTAATCATCTCTTGCTCCCTCTCCAAAGCCTTCAATCTTTCTTCCTCGGCCAAACGAGCCTCGGCAGCCTTAGCACGTAGAATACGATCAACATTGTACCCACGACGCTTCAAGCTACGCAGATCCAAAGTCAAGAAAGGCTCAAAGAAAATGTATGCTTGCTGGTTCTGTTTCACCAATAGAATCTGGCAAAGTGCCTGGCCAACCTGGTACAAATCTGGCTCACCGCCTTCTGCAATGTAGAGGACGCATGAGTTCGAGGTTACATGCGAAGCAGCCGATCGCTTTTCTTTATGAGACTTAGCATTCCCGCGATTCAGGACGCGATTCAATGAGATATGATCGACAACCTGAACCTGCAGATACTTCTCCAGCCATTTGGCATCGTGGCGAACTTGGATCTTTTTGTCTGATGCGTATTCGTACAGGAAAATCTTGGAACGCTCGATGACGTGCTGACGGAGCTGTTCGGCTGGACCTTGGTTATAGGCAACACGGCCGATCCGAAGATCCTCAGTGACACAGGAACGCAGCTTGACACTGCCCAAAGAAGCATAGAACCCTTCCAATACATCTTCTTCGGGAGCACAGACAAGCTCCGACTTAAAGATGCCATATAAAATGAAATCATCAGGAATGACAATGTTCTCGGCGTTGCTTAGCTTGAATTGGCGCATAGGGGCCTCGTCATCCTCGTCATCCTGTCCCTCTTTGCCACTGACGATCTGATGCCAACCCAAAAGAAACTGAGCTTGACACATCTTCTTCCAAAGCTCTCTATCGTGCTGAAGTTCCGTGACATTAAGAGCAAAGTTTCGCAATAGGTTCAGATACTTTTCAGCTTGCAGAACGTTCAGCAGACGAGCAGGTTCATTGCAAGCAAAGTCAGCAAGCTCGCGACGAGTAGGTTCGTTCTTGGCACCACAGTGATACAAGAATGTATTGGCTTCGTTTCCAAAATCGACAAAGTCGAAAATGTCAGAGTACTGAGATGTCTTGCCGAGGTAACAATCCTGAGGGCACATCATGCGGCCCTTTCCGACCGGGACAATTGGAGCCTGTTGGAGACGGCCCAAAAAGGGTTGCCGGATCTCATTCAGTCTCTGGGCAAAGTAGTTGAACAAAGTAGTAGCCGATTGTCTATCCTTCGGGGGGTTCTTGACAAGGTACTTTACACAATCAGTCAAAGGTGGGTTTGGAGCCACATGAAAGTGCTAATAAGGAAGTAGTCAGTATATAGCAATATGCCAAGGAGTCAGGGTGGAGTACGTACCATAGCAAACGGATGCAAGTCTTTTCGTAAGATCTTGAAGCCCATGACCGAAGCACCTTCATTCGTAAAACAATCTCTTGGTGCCACCAACAGCTTTGCGTCCCCTTGAACCGGCAAGAACTGTTTTGTAGTTGATCCGATATCATAAGCAGCATAATTGTGTAAGGTATACTTACTAGTGAAGTAGTTCATAGATTTCTCTCTCAGCGCCGGATCTGATCCCGCCATAAGATTTACGAGCTCGGGAACCGTAGGGATCGTCCTCATACCCAACGAAACCAAGAAATGGAACTCTGGGCTCCCCGACCGCAGGTTCCCGGGCCACTGAATGACCGGAAAGTGGAGCTCTCTCAGCGAGTCATGAGGCTCAAATAGCTCGCCAACCTTGTATTGCGCCTTGGACGCCTCTATTGTGCCATCCGCGTTCTTGGAAAGCTCCGCCGGGACGATACGAGACTCGCGTAAACGACGCATATCCTCACGTGGGATATCGTCCTTGACCGAAGCCAGGTAGCGGATAAGTTCCACATGACTCCATTTTTGATCCTTATCTGCGGCCGGGCTGAGCAATCTGTGGAAAATGGTCTCAAGATCTACCGTCTTGCGAACACCAACACCAGACAAGAATTTTTCCTTGAGCTGAGAGCAGTTCTGAATTACGGGAAGATCGTCAAAGAGCTTGACGTTTGGAAAGAAGGACTCAACGGGCTTGCGCATACCCATCTTAGTAGGCATCACAGTGTGTTTCTTCAAGAGTTCCGCCAGGATAGTGCGATCGGTGTTTGAGATATTGTCCCAGTTCTTCGAAACTACAGTCAGAGCCGACACGGCAAATTTGGGAGACTTCAGAATGTTTTGCTCCTCGGGCCTTTGTGGGGCTGTATTAATCAGATATCTGATCCACTCGAGAACCTCCAATGGTTCCCAGCCTAGGGCATCGATTTCAATAGCAGTCAAACTGTGTGTGAAGGCAAATGGGATGGTGGCCGGAGGGAGAGGCATACCAGCCGGGATTTTATTACCGCTGAGGTAATTCTTGATTAGCCCAAGAGTAATGATCTCTCCAGTGCCTTCTTTGTCATCGTCAATAGCGGCGACCGCCACATTAAGCAAAGCAAGTTTGTTACCACGATCAATCTTCCCATTCAAAACATTCTGGGCCAAGTACTTGAGGAAGTGCCCTAGTTGAGCCTTATCTAAAGCTTTAGCTTCAAGTGCCTTTTGAACATCCTGGAGGGTAATGCCGTGAATTAGCCCGAAGGAGATCAGCTTCTGGATAAAGGAGCTCTCTCTCATAGCAGCAGGGACTACTGGAATACCGTCAATGAACTTGGAAAGCTCTTGGTTTGGGACGCGAATCTTCTCGGTTGGCAGGACACCGTGGCTAGAGAATACATCAACAGAGGCCCGCTGATATGAAGTCCAGAAAGACTCATCAATGATCTGAGACACCTGGCTATTGGGAGTCGAGTCCTCGAAAGAGTAAGTTTTCATAATATGAAGAGCTTCGGGTAGAAACTTCTCAACAAAAGGCTCCAAGTTCTTGACTCCTTGGGGAAGGGAGCCCTTAAAAGCCTCAGCAAGCGTCTTCATATCATCAAGGAATGATAATCTAGTGATAATACCAGCCGCCCTCAACATCTCAGTATTCCATGTTCTGACCCAACGAGCATTGAGATCGATGGCCTCACGCTCGACGGTAGGAATCACCGAGGGGGCAGAGATATGGAGACCAGCTCCAGTTGTCTGCATAGTTGGAAACCCGATAAAGACACGGCCTCCAGGCTTCTTGCTGGGGAGAACAGAGGCAAAGACATCAGCAACCTCTTTCGAGGGGTTACTGGCAGCAGAAGCTACCGTTTCATCATATGACGAGGTCAAGATTGCCAACTTGGCAACCTTGGGTGGTGGTTTCTTAGTGGCTCTTTCAAGCTCCGAAGAAAATGATGATGACACTCGCGTCTTGATTTGGGCTGAGGTGACTCTAAGGAAGATTGTTGATGTGTGGATAGTGGTGATATCATCCGAAGAAGGCTTTGCGACTATAGGTTCTTCCGTGCTCTTGGTGGTGTTATTAGTGGCCGAAGATGTCAGACGTGAGAAGAAGCTCTTGATATAATGGTTCTCGGTAATGGGGCCACCCAGGGATTCTGCTACCTTTGCCAATGCCGTAGTCTTAGGCTTCCAGCTGACAGCAGTCATGTACTTGGCAGAGATCTGGGAGCTTGTCCGATCCACAGTTGACACATTCATGATACCTTCTTTCGTCTTAGTGTTCAAGTCGTATGGTATAGATACGGGCGCCGGTGCTGACGTCATCTTCGATAAGCTGAGGATCTCAAAGTCATCAATGAAAAACTCCAGTCCCTGAAGAGACACAAATGTCAAACTAGTGGCCATGAACTGAGCCACGGAAAGCGCATTCGGCAGAGGTGTCGTGGTATTCCGGTAATCCAGGATAAAGGTAGTGTATTTACTACATTGATCTTCTGGCAACTTTGACTTCTTGGTAAAAAGAGCATTCCCCTTCCAGTAAAACGCCATAGCCTCTGACCCAGAGCTCACAAAAGGCTCCTCACAATCCGCAAAAACACTATAGAAACCAACACCAAAAGCACCAATCTTGGTCTCATCTGGGTTACCCTCTGCAATGCGCTTCAACCGACCCCAATCAGTCTTTGTAAAAGGCACACCATCATTCTGAACAACCAAGCGCTTAAGGGTATGATTCGTTATCGTGTGCTTGAGCAGATCTGATTTCGAAGGGTTCGACGGGAGAGGGACTGTAGTCGAGGGTATCGTTTCGAATCGGATTGTGACCTTGGTGGCTTGCGCATCAGCGGCGTTTTGGATCAGCTCACGAAGGGTAGTCCATTCTCCAGAGTACCGAGCCAGGACTTTGTCGATGAGGGCGCGGGTGTCGACCGTGACAGCTTCTTCGTCCTCAGCACCTTGAAGCGCAGCTGCACGAAGACGTGAATAGTCCATGGCGGGGGTGAGTATAGGACGGGGCGCAGAAGTGGCAGGGAACGACGATAGTATATTATTATGAGAAATAAGGCGAAAAAGATAGTAGTTGGAGAATTATGTATTTGATATATCGACAAATCTCGAGGATGCGTGAGGATGGCTGGGTTTTCTGTCGAGTTGTATGGAAAACAGCGGTCTGATTATCGTGGGTCAGAGCAAAGTGTGGCCTCGGATATGCGATATGTGATGCGACAATCAATGTCTACTACCACACACTGCAAGAAAAGAAAAAAGGAGCACAGCAGGGTCACCGAACGACATATAAGACAATTTCGAGCAAAGTCAGGTCACGTCTACGGGCGAGATCTTGGGGCCGGGCAAAGTCGTCTTGATGTTGCGAATGCAGTTAAGATACAGCTTGTGACAGAGGAATGTGATTTCTGGAAGGTTAATGGAAACACAGGACCGAGCTTAGTCAGGTATTAGCGGTTGCAGTAGGAGCTTGGTCTCTGACGTAAGTGTCCGTGGCCCCTGGACGGAAAGTGTTGCCGCAAACGCATACGTGATTTCAAGCATCAATGAAACATTTGACGAAACGTTAAGTGGTAATTTCTTGTATCTGTAGGCAGATATCTGAACCAGGTAGCCAATAGCTTGTGACTTGAACACTGCTATGAAATGTATATCTGACTGATTTCAAAAGTTGTATCAACAGCTTGAGCGTGAATGCATGACACATCTGCAAGTCATTGTATGCACTAAAAAGAAGCAATAATCCGGTACGTAGGGTTAGGGTCACTTCAGTAACTTAATCTCAATGCCTGTTCGATGTTGTGTTGTGATACTCTGAGTATAACGTAACTAATCAATACAATAAACACCAAATCAAACAAAGAGAGCTAGAAGTCACATAAAAAACAGGTCAAAGATAGTTATAAACGTCTATTACTTCATATAAAGACAAAACGAACCCAAAATAAAACCCAAAGAACGATGATATAGACTCTACAGCCCGCTACTCCAATCCGTAAACTCCTTGCAGATGCTGATGCTAATGCTGATGTCATAAACTAGTACAGAATAAATAAATCCACCTATAATCCCCCAAAATTTTGATCCCATAACTTAGGAAGCGGCCTTCTTCTGCTTCTTATTAGAACCGGTCTGGTGGCGTTTCTTCCTAAGTTTTGCTGCCCGGTCAACAATTGTGTCTTCATCTGAAGATAACTCCGCTTCTGATGCCGAAGGCGTCGGCATTTGTTGCGCCGGAATGGTCGGTGACGCAGTGGCAGACGAAGCCATAGACCCAGAGCTAAATGATGGGGTGATTGAGGTAGCCTTAGAGTCAACCTCCGGCTCCGGGCTCGCTGGTGCAGTGGTAGCAAGATCGGGACTCAAAGTACCCGCTGACTCCTTGCTAACCGAAGGGCTGGTATCACTCCCCCCAACATCTTCAGCTACCTCAGCCGACTTCTCAGAAGCTTGAAGATCAGCCGTACGAAGCACGACGTCGTCAACGCACTCGTAGAATAGCATGAAGGCTCCGTTCTGGGATAGTACATCGTCTTCCGAAGACCGGTAGACAGACTCGTCGCTGAGTCTCCACCAATCTTCCGAGCTGAAGAGCTTTTCTTGACTGGACTCTTCGCGCTCTGGGCTGAGTTCGCCAGGCTCGCTGATACCAAGACGAGCCAGGGCGTTCTTGTTTACACCTGGAATTCCAGTGTGTTTACGGAAGCAGATGTAATGGCCGTTGTCGTGGCGGCCCTGGTGAACAACAACTGCGCGAAGTTGATACATCGGTCCCGAGGCCATGGAAGGCATGGCGTCACCAGCGGCCATAGAGGCGTAGGCCTTGGTAACCCACTGTTCGGTATCTTCCTTGGTCTTACAAGTCGGATCAGCAGCCGAACCAAGAGTCCACGGGCCCAAGTCGAACTCTATAGGGTACTTAACAGTGGCGTTATTCTTCTGGAAAGTAAAAGTCCGCTCATTGAAGACAGAGCGGTTGATGTGGATCACAAGACTACGAGGAGGGCGCCCAACTATCATCTGCTTGGTCTTGGTAGCAGACACTTTGTTATGAGCTGTGATGCCACATTTCTCAGATAATGTCTCATCTTCAAAGTCGTTATCCTGAAGAGCTTGGTTTATGGCGGAAAGACGTTCATTAAGAGGCTTGAGGGCAGTTTCCTCAGTCTTGCGAACCTTCATGCGAGAGATCAGTGTTGAGGTTACTTCTTTGCTCTTGAGTAAGGTGCACTTGGCGCAGTGAACGCCTTCGATATTTTCAATACCAGAGAAAGAATCAAGCTCCTTGTATAGATCAGTAGTACTAGTGCTGGAACCAAGGTTAAGAGTCAGGCAAGTAAAGGGTTGAAGAGAGAGGCCTTCAGAAAGCCCACATTGAAGACACGCCACACGCTGAGCAGTGTAACCCTCAAGAGGGTTGATTGGCGCATCTTCACTAACAGTATTTCCATACTGGGCGCGGGAGCAAGCGTTGCTTTCTGCATCTACAATGTTGTCTTTGGAATTCTTATGGTTAAGACCCAAATACTTTTGTTCGCAGGGCTGCCGGCACACATCCTTCTCAATTTCGTCCATGATCTTCGAGAAATATTCCTGAGCATCCTGCTGGATGCTGCTGCTCATGTTCTTGAGTCTCTCGGGAGTCCAAAGAACACCGCCATTGTTGGACCCACTGTTGAGTTTGGTCAACAACCCAAGAAGCTGGGAGCAGGTCGAATCGACAGGAAGGGCTGGTTCATCATCAGGGCCCGCAAGGAACTCTTGGAGGCTACCGATTGATGAGAGGCCCTGGAGAATGCTGTTCTGGTAGCAGGAGTTATCACGGTTACCCAAACCAGGTGGACTGTTGTATTTGTGCTGGCCTCTCGTACCATTCGTGAAGCTCGTAAGAACTCCGACCGAAGTGTCTAGTTTCAGTCGCTCCTTCAAGAACGCCTTCTTCTCTTTGTGAGAAAGTCTTTTCATGCTGATCTCGTTCGTAGACGGATGTAAACAATAAGCAAAAAAGGTAAAAATGAAACCCGGTATCAAGAAAATGAGAACCTCAAACGTAAGATTCAGCAAAGTAAACTCGTGCTGTCGTACTCGAAACTTGAGGCGGCAGAACGTGTATAATAAACCCGCAACAACGAGAGTAAGAGTTACAATTACGTCAGGGCTTGTAACCGTACGTATAGATGGTTGATAAGAATTGTGTCTTGTGCGGGTTGTTCGAGAGGAGTGGATAGTTTGCTCTCGCACGCGGTAAGGTGAGGAAGAAGAGTGTCGAGAATTCATTTCTGACTAGCGAGAGGGGGAGAGTGACTGGAATACTGAAGACTGGTGGCAGAGGCTAGGTTTGATTATAGACAAGCGGATGGCCAAGATGAGCGATACTAGCAAAACAGATTGATAAGAGGCCAAGCTGGCAAGACGGTTTCGCGGCAGAGAACCAGTTTAGCGGAATGACTAATTAGCGTAGGTCCGGTATGTCAGAATGACTTTCAAGCAGAAGCTTGATCTAGCAAAAGTAGCCCTTAGTCAACGAAAAGAGCGACGCAGTAGTGGTGAAAGTTATCAGATACGGGCGGAGGAGTCGGTGATCGTAGT
The DNA here is from genome assembly GCA_001640685.1 of Catunica adiposa. Lineage (NCBI taxonomy): Eukaryota > Fungi > Ascomycota > Sordariomycetes > Microascales > Ceratocystidaceae > Catunica > Catunica adiposa. The sequence goes on from LXGU01000062.1 coordinate 40,571, forward strand.
AGCAAAGACGTCAAAGATCCAATAATTAAGAAGGGTTGAGAGGATAGGAAGCCAATTTCCATTACCCCGAAGAGGACTAGCCAGCCTAGAGAAGCTTAAGAGACGGAATCGCAGAAGTAGGATATGAGGGCCAACGGGATCGCCAGATCGCAACTGTCTCGGGACAGAGGGATGCCAATTAAAAACAGTAGAAGATAAAAAATAAACGAGGCTGCGCCTGAATAGAGGTAAGCGCGGCTAGCGGAACAATGAGACTATTATTGGCGACAAATGTGGAGTAGGAGAGGGCGGGATTGGCTCGATGAAAATATATCGTGAACTAGCTTCAATGACGATGACATCCCCGAGGCATAGGATTAGCAGTTTGCGCAATGTGTCGGGTCAAAGTATGTACACTCCGCTAATCGATAATGTACAATGTATGTAGTACACATGATTAAGCTGCATTTTGCCGCCGACTGCATCTAGATCATCCGCCAACATGCACCAATTGAATGCGATGCATTGTTGTAATCAATGTTGGCGACCCACCCCTACCAAGTTCAACGCTTGTCCAGCTTACTGGTTAACAGTGGATTAAGATATAATGAGAAGCCCTGTAATTGGTAACATATCCCCTGTGACAAGCATTAAGCCCTTGTGAAAACGAGTTGCAAAGGATCCTAAAATTATGCAGAATCCGCCTACTGATAAGATAAGAAAAAAAGTGATGTTTAGCAAGAACAATACCATGCTATCAAAGTCCGTCTAAAAACCAACCCCGCCCAATCCAATCAACCTTCGATATTACCACAAACTACTATAGCCAAAATGTCTAAGGGCGGAATCAAGAAGAAGAACAGAGGTTTGCCGTCGCCCATCTACTCGCAAATAGATATAGCTACTAACCCCCCTCTCAGAGCCCTCCACGCGCTCCCGCGCCGCTCGCCGTGAAGGCTCCCCCAGCCTGGATGCCGGCCGCACTGCCCGCGAAGCCTCCCCCGCCGCTGCCTTGAAGACCGACCTCCGCCCCTCCATTCTCGCCATCCACAACAACGCTGGTGTCTCTAAAAAGTCTGGGCGCAAGGCCATCAAGACCACCAAGCAGAGACGCCGCCAAGAGCGTGGAATCGACCGTGCTGAGGCTGTTGCTAGCATTACTGCGCGGAAAATTGAGAAGAGTTTGGAACAGGATAAGTTGATGAAGTCACGGAAGAAGACTTGGGATGATGTGAATAAGCAGGCGAAGGGGGCCACTATGACAAAGTTTGGGTTCAATCTATTAAAGGAGGATAACGGGGAGGAGGATAATCAGCCTGTTATTGCAAACAATAAGTTTGCGGTTATGCCTTCGGAGATTGATATCGATGCTGGTATCAAGATCATTGATGATGCTGCACCTGCTCCTGCTCCCGAGCCGGTGGAGGAAGTTGTTGAGATGGCTGAGGATGATGAGATTCTGTAAACAGGTGGTCAATGTAGGCCATGTGTCGTTGCAAATTGCTTATATAGAATGATTATGGCTGTTGGGTTCGTATTATCGTCATGTAATGGTTCCTCATTTGCGGGCGGCGTTTCTGGTTCTAGGGAAAAGTTTTTTTTATTATATCAATATGTTAGATTATTTATTGGAATACATGAAACCAATATCAAATTTCACAAGACCAAATCTAGATCGTGTATCAATGCAGTGTGCGACCATGGTATGCTAAGAGCAACATGTTAAGAATAACCCCCCGGTGATCTTGAATGTTGATCTCATTATTTGTCTATAGGCAGTACTGGCTATCTTACTTTGCTATTGCTACTTACAATGAAGAGACTCTTGTACTATATCTAGCATATGCTGACTTAGTGCTATACAGTAAGCACTATGTATTCAATAAAGGTGAGCAGAATCACATGGTAGGTGTAGGCATCTACTAAGTCAGAATAGGCTTCGTAATAATAATAAACACTCGTGACCTTCTGGTAATGACCTGAGTTTAAGATAGATGACAACATAGTGGCCTGTGACTATAGTTCGTATCATTTACAGCTAATGTGAATAAACATATGATTAACCAAGGAGCGACAGATAGACGATATAGCTACAGCTCACCACGGCTAAAGATAATCAAGATACTACTACTGATTTTCTCAAGTTAATGGCATTACCATGCATTATGACGTCACGTCACCCAATAGACCAATCACAGTTCAATAATGGGCGATGACGTGCATATCGCTTAATTTTGGTTAATTGGATTTTTGAGTTTGATATTGAGCATCAATGTTAATACAAGAAACTATAACAGACCCATCTGTACAGTGGAATTTGTACTTTCTATGTAGATTTGAAGTTGAAACTGATAAGTAACATGAAGCTAGAGGCAATGTAATACCATACTACTGTTTATGACTACTGTGGTTTACCAAGTTGGGGCTTTTAACGCTTGTGTAAATGCAAATTACTGATACTCAATCCATATCAGACAAGATGTCTTATAAAGTCCACGATCAACATCATGTGCTACTGAACTCGAGTGTTCAACTGTCTATCCGCTTAGGAACCACTGATACGGGTAAGGAAATGATGGTCATATTGGACTCCCGTCATCCACGTCTGTATATTGGGCAGGTTTGGGTCCAGTATGTCCTAACTTTGTTAGATAAAAACGGGAGAAATTCAACTCCCCCCGCACTTTTACATAATTTAGTATTACATTCTTGTGAACAACACAGCTACTTATGCTAACAGACTCACTGAGTGGTGACCATTGCCAGCATTGACCATCTCGAGACCAGATATGTTTATGATACACGATCTGTTTTGTGCTGATATGGATACTGCAATGGAGGCAGCCATTTACTATGATATTATAGTTCTCAGATAGCGTATGCAAATACTAAAATGGGGGGCGACCATTGTATTACGACTGACAAGCATTATATGAGCATTTGGCCACCATCTGCGGACGCAAGGACAAGACTAATTTATGCTATTGAGATAAAGTCTCATGTCTGGATCGCCTTGGAGCCTTCTAGTGACTACCAGTACTGTTACATCACGACTAAATGTAGCTAGAACAAAATCGTTACACGCGTAATCTTATCCAAACAACAATCAATGCCATACCCCGATTCCTAGATACATTCGATATTTTATCTATATTAATCGATAATATATTCCATCATCTGTAAAAACTAACACATATTTCATTATCTGCTATGCGGAATATATAAAATCTCATCATAAAGTCGACTATTACTAAGTGACTAACCTGGGTACTACTGAATACACAGTGGTAGCACAGCTACTTCATCAGATCATAAGAAAGTGGAACTGATTACGAAGTAGCTGTGAAGCGTGTGTTTTATATCGCTAGATACCATCACATAGCGATAGTAACCGTACTGCAGACTATACGAAAATAGGTTGACACTATGGATAACGCAAAAGGTCATGATGTTAACCTTGACTTATACAATGTACAGATACTGCATTATCACAGAAATATTGTTAAATCTAGATATTCATCAAAAGACATAACCTATTGTACAGTCTTACTTTCTCACAAACTTAACTTACAAAGGCCAGTGAACTTGCCAACCACTACCAGCTGTTGGGACTACTAGGTCTACCCTTACTATACCATGTGAACCTACAGCTGAGATGATAGTCTGTATACTGTAACCTCAGAACCTCTATATTGTATTATTAGGGTCAAGAAAGTCATCATATGCTATCACGAGTACTAGTTTCGGTGCAATCGAGTAACAAAGGTAGACCGGGCTACTCAAAAACCAGTATATCGACCCAGGTATACATTTGCCACTGCATATATCTATCATGAGATATTGGGGTGAGTTCGATACTATACAACAATAGACTTCTGACTATGTATGAGCTACCTTCATAGTAATTATGGTTCGTGGTTAGACTATGTCGCGAGATACTAGCAGGAACCTATAGTAAGTTTATTGTGTGGATGCCACTAATTAAATGTGGCAATAGCTTGAATTATATATTAAATATCTTTATGTTTAGTGTTTGTATATCAACTGAACAGTTCCCCATCACACGTAACGACTAAAACATCTCGAGTAGTAGTAGTAGTATTAAGTTACGTCGGGTATCACGCACTTGGTTGACGCGACGCCGGATTGGCTACCGGACAGACAGTAAGGCCGTCTGCACACCTATAACGACTAAAACATCTCGAGTTGTTGCACTTTTCTTGTGTAACACTGTCAAAAAGGTTTGTTACATACAGGATTCACAAAGTCTACACTGTATGGGGTTCTCAAACTATAGGGACTATTTCATATCAAGATGAACAATGTATGTACTATACAAGCACTGTCAAATAAGTGGAAATATAGTTTATACCGTTACATCTGTACGTAAGAACAAATGTCACTCGAGCCACCCTGCTCTAATGAGTGCGACGGTGCGACGCTTCTTCAAGACCACTAATCTTGTCCAAGTACGCAGTCTAGGTATATAATAAATGCTTAAACAATTCCTTGTATATTAATAGTGGGATAAAGACTACTCCCCCTGATCCATATGGGAGGACATATTATAAGAATATTAAATCACTGCTTGTCAGATATCCGGCTTGCGCACTACAATGATGTACATAGTCTTCCAATATCTTCCCAAACAATACTATATTGTCCCAACTTCATTCTATGACAGGTGATACTATGAGGATTCGACTGAATATACAGTATTCTGTCCTGGACTCGGTACTACTAAACACCAAGCCATGGTAATACTTGTATTGCTTGGTATTCATCATACAAAAGCCGGTATCCATCAATCCAAAATATTGATCGCCATATCGGTTTTCTCAACAAGCTATATATCTAATTTATGATTTAACCAATTACCTTTCAACAGAGTCACAAACAAGAGAGCTGATACCTTGTGGTCTACATGTGTAATCATGGACTCCGGCAGACACTTTCACATCGGCCCATAATATAACTATAGATGCATATTGAACCTATTATCTTTACAATTCTTGAATAGAGTCAAGCAAACCACTACCTTCCGGGGTCATGTATCTAAACTTTCAGACAGAAATTCTGAACATATATACATAATGACAGTGAGTATTCCATGAACCATGTGTCCACTTGTTGTTGTAGGCTCCAATTTCAATGCAATATCTGTTCTGAAAATCTCAACCTTTAATACCAAATACTAATCGCAGCCTTCTAAATTCCCATAACTATACAATCAGCCAGTAGGGCTGAGCTATTCCTGTTTAACTCCATGAAAGATTACACACCCTATGCATTACAAATCCATATCCCCAGAAAAGCCCATTGTCTTCGGATCCGAAGGAAATAGCTGCATATGCAACTATCAAACGCAGTAATACTCAAATAATGACCTGACCTTATATAGTCTTCCCCTTTAGTTCTTCATATCTGCATTACTCGAAAGCTTTATATAAGAACAATGCCTATCAGAAACAAAAGCATGCATGTTTCTTTAATAATGGCTTGGTCATGATTCTGATGCTTATATACTCCACATATCCAAGAAAGTTCAACTGCTGAACATATATCAATAAAGATAACTCAATATGTACGTATGATAGGCATATTTAATGTGAAGTCCATCACGGAATCTCATCCGGCCATAAAGTGCGTGATATGGCCCATGTACTACATTTGTCTTCGAGGCAAGTTATCAAATTGGCACGCAGAAAGTCGGTTGTCAGAGAAATATTTGGAGCATTTCAAATAAACATGACTGCAGGCTATATGCTCAGCGGGACATTGAAACTAAGTTGGCTACCGAGATGTGATAGTGTCAATGTTTTGGATCCCGTATACCCGAGGTGGCGTATTCATTTTTTATGGTGCTGATCCCTTGAAAATGAAAATACGGTTTACGTGAATTTGGGGGTTTGAACCTAGCAAGAGGCCAGTCACATTCCCTACTGTCTTACATGGTCACACTTGTAACACTACTGACCGGGAAGTATCATCAGGTTCAATCTGCGGGCCGTGTGTGTGAACCCAGAGCACACTCATACATATACCATTGTAACACACATATGCAATGGGTGGGCCCCTATTATATAGAATTACCACAATTATCTCAGAGTATATTGATTGATGATGTCCAGCTTGCATCAAGATTATGAGTAGCGTTGAAAGGAACTGCCAAGATACGTACTTGTTCGGACATTCTTGGATGTATCCAGCATTTGGCCATGATGTATGTGTACTTTCCTTGTTAAATTACACATCAGGCTATAGCTATCTGAGCAATTCTAGACTAATCTTCAACATAGCGACCATCACGACGGGTACGCACGTAATAAACCCTTGAGGATATTCAGTAAGATAATTCCAAAGGGACTTTCAGCCTCTCTAATCTGGAATATTGTATTAGCTTTTAATCAGCTATCATTAATTGTAACTTGACCCTTCATTGCAATGATACTTGTTGCCTTTACTGGGTCAATCAAAAATGACTTTCATGACAGCATCGTACAAACCCAAAAACTGTAAAACCACGGGCTACCAAACATGAAATCACAGTCTTGGTGTTCTGAAATCTAATGGTTCCATGCAGCCCATCAACACAATAATCTAATCTCGTGTTCCCTGGAACTTCACCCGAAGGGTCTAAACATCAACAGTACTATCTTGATGTACATTGTATGTGGATATCCACTAGTGAACCTCCCATGTGTCAAGGACCTACTTCAAATTGGTTGAGACTTATTCAGCTCAGTTCAAAGCAGCTAAGATATAACTAGTATAAATGCCTCGTAAATCACAGCGACGCATCCACATGCCTCCTATTTCTTCTGGTCCATCCCGTCTGCATGTGCAAGTACTCCGCCCCTTGAACTGGCACGTTCTCTCCACTTTCGCAAGTGATTGATCAGTTGTTCAGCCGGAAGGATATGGCCAGAGTGAACCCGCTGCATGCCTGCTCCCTGTTAATATATATCAAACAATGCACGTCCAATCACTAGTTCCGTTCACGTGGAAGATCACATCGTCTCTCGCAAGTATTTGGAGACAAGTGTCGGCATCAGGTAGGCGCAGTATTTGGCTCATGTGGACGCACACTACAACAGGTAAATTCACTTGTGATCTCTTGAAAATAGTGCTTTGGGGTACAAGTCACAGCATTTATAATTCCCTCATACTAACAAGCTCATGCCATCTCTTGATGTTAATAATGGTGGCTGGTAATTAATTCAACTCACCCATTCCCAATGTGCTAATCTCGATTTAGCAAAGAGAAAAAGAAAAGCCGATAATTAACGTCCCAAAGGTCAAGTGGTTGATACCTCTTAACCAAATACTAGTTGTAAGTAGTGATTATTAGCTAGTCTTAATACTAATTCATCTTTGTGTTAAAAATAAATTAGCCCGATTTCACTGAAGAGTAATTTTCTGCTTATTCTAGGGGTTCTATAATAGAATTATAGTTGAAGATTTGAAAATCAGAGATTGTACAATATCCATATCTTGACCTCTTAAACCCTATATGTAATTAACCCTACCAACATAGTAGCAAAATTGGTCACTGATACCAGTATGTCTCCGGAGATAATTTGAATAATGTGATTTCATCTATCCTATAGCTACTGACTTCCCCCAAAATCCCTTGCTTCTCCAAAACTTAGTAAAGGTACCCTACGGTATATATAGAAAATAAGGAGCCGGAAGCAATGGAATACCAGAATCCACATATATCCTGGCATATGTCACCATCATTCACTTTCATAGTACAAGCCGATGTCTGTGCACAAATGTATAAGTCTACGCATGGGCTTTGGTTGAAGCACATTCATGGGAAACCTTTGCCCTAATCGGGAATGACAAGGCACCTATATGAATACCGACTCATCCATACGGTAAGGAGGACATATACTTGAGCAACTTCCATATAGAAGTCAGGAATAGAAGATCGTTCATTCCGAGTCTTCAATACTGGCCAAAATAGCAAAATAAACTGGCACAACAAGTAGACAATTCAAGTTTTAGAAATCAAGCCTTGACCGAAAACAAAATAAGACATGAATGCCAACTTGAATTATTAAAATCTAGAATATATGTTACTTATGAATCTTGGCCGGGATTAAGCGCTGTAACGCTCGAGGCATATTGGTATTTCACCATCTATGCAGGCTAAAGGAGATACAACAATGGCTTATAATTTAATCTTAGCTCTGATATTCAGTTCTCAAGGAGATGGTAGGTGGAAGAATTGTTTCCTGAATATAGTAAATAATGGCCAAGACAATTTTATTTTCGTCATGATATAGGAAATATAATAACATGATTAAATGAATGTGAAAGAGGATGTGATTGCGGATGAGATAGCCTCCTCTTGCACACGGCACGCTGAACAAAGCACAAAGCGATAGAAGCTATCCGTACTTGATACCTGTACGCTAATGCATCACAGGGATTCTTTACCCATGCAATGCAACACGAATGTGATAGTGGATGTGACTGCTATTTCTTCCCTAAAATAATGGAGAAAGCGATACAATGCTCATCGGGATCCATGGTTCAAGATATGGGATAGCGAAATCTCAGCCCGGGTTGACCATGTACGTGGACGTTCTCGAGTCGACGAAATGGAGTCTCGTGTCAAATAGCAAGCCAACTAACGCCCGGGACAGCAGACTACATGGCCAGTCCCTGTATATGTAAATAGCGTCCTTATTATTGATTCCATAATGTAATTTCATCAGATACAAGGTAGAGACATGTTTACGCAAGCGCACCTTTTCTTGCGACTAGATAGGTAGTCATTTGCGATTGAAACTGACAATGTGATACTACGTAAACCATGCGTGTCTGACTTTATATAAACAAACCCAGCATTGAATGTGAAAATCATATTTACGTGTTTCCGAGAAAAAGGAAATCTTGAGGTTAATAGCGGATAATGTGTATTGATGTGAATGAGTTGTCAACTTGGTTCTAATACGTGGGATTACGGGATCAACGACTAGGACATGTTCGCCCTGAACCAGAAAATGTGTGCTTTTTGGGCTTGGAAAAGTAGTAGGTCTGAGAATGCCCTGATAATGACTGCTTGCTAGAAAATGATCTGCCCATAAGAGAAGCGAAAAAGCAAACACAAGTAGATACACCGCTTCTATGTTCAGTCCATTTGATGATACGATAATGAGCCTATGAGAAAAATAAAACGAGAAAAGGAGACTTGAGTTTATGGATATTCTAACCAGACTATCTAACTAGACCAAATCCTGTGAAATCGGAATGAATGATAAATATGTACAAATAATAATGCAAAATCGAAACCCCGATGTCAATCGCTGAAAGTGGGATCGCGATAACACACGGACTTATCAGCCTAGGATGCACTGGCGTGATATTCTTTTATAAATCAAATTCCCTGTCGTCAATCGGAGGAGTTTCGAATCGGTCCAATTAAGGTTGACACTAACCACCTTGTCTCGGGATGAACCCTGATATGATGGTTCGTGTAACTGATTGGCCAACAAGGCCAGACCTAGAATTGAAAATACGGTGCATGGCTAGGATCGCATCGCTCAATAAATGAGAGCGAATTCACACAATTATACTCGAATATTCTGAATAGGATAATCAATGGCTAAGCTTCAGTTAGTAACATACAACAATAATTTTATAGCAGACACTTACCCTCATCATTTGATGCAAAACGGCGGACCACATAAGTAATTTTACCATCAACTGAATAGAATAACAGCTGGTAGTTTACAACACATAGGCGCTTTCCCCCAATGACCAAAACCTGCCAACGGTCAGTCGGGTCCCCCCATATCTTTTGCCTCTTTCTTGTGAGTAGCTTAATATTACGTCTAATAGGATCAATGGGAAGTTCGTGTGGTACCCTTGGGACGTAGATATCAAATACTATTTCTTCAGGTGTCTCGGACTCCGGCTTGACTTCCTTGAAATGGACGACGCCTGAGTATCCCATAGGGTCACCTTTTATAAAAATCCAGTGCATTTCCTTTTTAACCCATCGCCCAGATGGGATATCCACGTAAAGGTTTGGGCCAGGTCCATGATCGACATATCTGGTGACAATGACCCCAATTGATCTTTTGAAGGTGGCAAAGGCAACTTCTTTGTCCCAAGGGTACCTAGGGCCAGCGTGAATGAGGCCTCTGAGTGTAGCCGTCCTAGCAAAACCTCCTGGGGTGCACCGCAATTTATTAGTGGTACCTTGTAGGGCTTTTTGAAGTCTGCCATAAAGATACTGGTTGGCGCTGAAGCCACCGGTGATGATAATATCTATATTAGTACGGCACATACGATCTAGTGTATTGGTTACCATTTGTATGATACCATCACAGACTAGATCAAAAGCTCTCAAAACTCCTCCAAAGCCAAGATATCGCACTTCAGATGCGAAGGCTACCGTGGGGTCCGTTTGTTCAGCGAGTCCCCCTTGATCCTTCCCAAAGTCATATTTGATCTAAAATAATGTGTGAGTATATGCCCTGACATAACGTAGTATTCATATTGTACCGTTTCAATGTCTTGAGCTAACGTGAAAACATTATTAGGAGGCCTTGAAGAACTCTTGAATATGGCAGCCATCATGTTTGAGTTTACTTGCATGGAGCCAAGGAATTGGCATTCTGACTTCTTTTTGTGTAGATACCAAAGCTCGGTATCCGGAAAATTGCGAAACGGGGTAGCACATTCGACTGTACTACCACCAGCATCAACCACGAGTATTGTGGGATTTGAACCTGACCTGGCCTGCATTGAATCTGATAGCTCCGTGTAAGCAGCGTAACCCTCGGTTAGGGTAGCAATTTGATGAAAGGGAACCTGCCCTGAGAAGGCTCTGAACACTGCAAGCCGAATCAAGAATTTGGAACTAAGATCCCACATTGCCGGAACACCGACAGTCACAAATGTCCTGGCTGGGAGTCTTTCTACACGGTCGGATTGTAACTTTTTTTCAAGGCACTCGACTAACTTGTGGATAAATATCGTGACCAATTGAACATCTGAATGCCCGGCGTCTTTCATAGTCGAAGGCTTATATCTTATATCAATAGATGGTTCATTTTCAGGTCCGAGATTACTATTATAGGATCAAGATAGCAGTTAGCTACGTTGCCATGAATCTCGACTATAGGGATACTTGACTGACAGCTTGAAAAATTGACACAATCTAGCACCTGGCTCTTCAAAATCTGGGACCTCGAATCCAAATCGAGGATTATCTGACCCGTTCTCAAAATAGAGCTTAGTAGGTGTTTTTGGAGAGAGACTATTGGACCCCGGCCAAAGCTCAACGGTTTCGATATGTGTTGGGTTGCTGCTGGTAGTGTAGCCAATACCTGAAAATGCTGTACCAAAATCGATACCGACATAGATTTGTTCTGGACAAATAGTGGGGCGGGGCATCGTAAACGTCTGTATCGTGTGGCTTTTATGAAAATGAGATAAGTAATCAGGTCGATGAAACCTTCATTGGCAGCTTATATATCTGGTGTTCCGTAGAGGATGGGGCTTATAAACATGTTACGTGGAGTGAGAGACAGGCTAAACTCCATAGCCGCCAGATATCGAGGATTGAGGCCTTATCCACTAACAGTAATTCAAGCTACATGTAGTATCCTATGCTCCACAGGGAGATATTTGACATTTTCAAGGAGCTGTTAAAAGCAAGGCGGGGTAAAACTAACTACTATGGTACATATCTCACCAAGATGACTATAGCTTATTGATTTTAAATCAGCGTTATTAGCTTATACAAAAACTCACCGTGGACAGCTATATATTAATCTTGGCCAAGGCGATATAGGCGATTTTTCAAGGGGATATCTTCGGACGGCTCAGGCCTCCTTCGGTGACAGACTGCCATAATCCTCCTGGTTGTAGACCCATGCCACTTATTGATCTTAGTTAGTGATTCAATCCGTCAATCAATCCTAGCGGCAAGGATCATTACTTCAAAGCTATTTCAGCGCTAATAGCGAGGACATCCCCTTGAAAAACATGTCCAATATTTAATGGTACGTAACTTTGTGGATAACTGTTAGGACCCACGCCTTTCTCCATCCTACTTTCCCGGCTTCAACAATGGCACCTCCGCGATATCGTCAAAAACCACCTTTATTATATCGTACGCTCGAAAGACTAGTCGCTATCAAGCAACGCCTGAAATTATCCAAAGAGCCCAAATCAGAATATCTGCTTGCTAGATCTTGCCATAATGGCCATGATGATCGCGTTTACTACCTTCCCGATTCTATAATCGGGGAGATGGAACGGCTGAAGATGGAAAACGATAATTTGCACAAAGAGATAGACTCTATTAAAGCCAATGTTGTGCAAGTGCAAGAAACCAAAGAAATTAGACATGTGAGCTGATTGCAATCTGGGACGCCCGAGGCTATTACTAACCATGATATCTAGAAACATACTAAGTTGGCCAACTGGGCACATGAGGTTTCCTTCCTATTCATGAAGATACTTGGTGATGCACCTTGTCCTCCGTGTGCAGAGATCCATGGCCGAAATTACCGACCAGATCTTGTCGAAAAGTTTCGGGAAAACCTAATAGTATCAGGAATCCAGATGGCGGCTCTAGACTACCCTGCCAGCGAAGGTTCCATTATCACTACCTTAATCTACCATCATCTTTGTACGAAGGTCTTTGATACAGAGGTGAACCCCATGACCAAAGAGATTGATTCTGTTGTTTTAAATGCTGCCGAAAATTATAAACTAGTTGGTGAGCCCAGAGGTACATTCTCGCTGCCTTGGCCAATATTCAAGACCGTTTCTCACTAACAATGATTAGATTCCACATGGCTTGACTCTCGAAAATATGAGCTACGCTTTGGATTTTATGATACCGCTTCTGGTATAGAGAGGCTGGAGAGCACCGAACGTGAGATTGAAAGAGGCCTAGAGGATCTTCTCGCCGTTTTCCTAGACTACTCAACCCGTAATGGCCTAACAAACGAATTGCGCCATAACAGCATTTATACCCGGATCACTGTCCTCGCTAAAGGTGCTGTTGAATTTCAACAAGGAGTCCACGGCCAATACCCCACACCAAGATTGTCCCCAATCATGGGTGTCCCACCGACTGATTCCGATGGCTGGTCACCTATGGCTGATTTGACACACAAAATCCGAAAAGTGAGCGACGTCACAGAGAATTATCACATCGTGGTCGATGTCGAAAGTAGTAGTAAGGTCTCCTTAGAGTCATTAAAAGAAATGGCTAGGAGACGTGTTCGCTACCGGATAATGATGGTGTATGCACCAGCGCTATATCAGATAGCAACACCTGCATCTCGCGGATACGAAGAGTCTTGCCGACACAAGAAGCAGATGCTGAAGTCCTTTGAGAGGAAAGGCGCCGTTCGCTACAAAGATCCATTGATCCCGGAACCCGATGGCTTCATGGCCATCCCGGTTTGCGTATGTCCTGGTGAATTTGTCGTTCAATTTGATCAACCTCAACTTCCCGAGTTTGTCGCACAAAGGTTTGTGTCGGTTCCATCACACACTGGAAACGTGATAAAGGCTATGCTAGAGACTCTGCCAGCATCCTCCGGCACAGCCTGACTTTTCGGGTTTCTTTATTAATGTCTTATTTCCAGAAGTTCGTTTCCCTTCATTTATATCAATTTTGAATTAATGATAGGGTGTTTGCATAATCCGCTTTTCTTGTTTGACGGAACAATATACATAGTATTGCTTTTGAATACTTTTCTCTAATAATGCCATCATTCCTATTTTGCCCTTCTTGTTCTTTTTTTCATGTCTCACATAGTTTATTATCTTGTGTTTCTAGTGCTTCTAGTGTTTCTTGTAGGCAGGCGCCAGATGTTCATTAATTACATTCGACGGTCTAAGATCCTTGTCATGCAGTTAGGCTCTCGGCAAACTAGCCTTTCTCCCCATTGATGCGGGTTTTGGCCATAATATTCCTTTCCATTGTCGCCTAAAATACAAACCCGGATGCCCTACCCGCGCGCCATATTAATTCGTTTCCTAATCTGTATTATGTTCCATGGTTTGCTCAGTACAGTCACTGCCCCCTCAAGAGGCCAACCATCAAGGGGGCGCTTGTTCATCATTGGGGAATATTAATACTGTAGTTGGTAACCATAAATTGCTTTTTTTCTGAAATTCTCACTCTCCTTATCAATCCATTATTCAGCTTCCTTGTCTTACCCCAACACCGGCCCAGCATCCGCGCCTTATCCAGCTTTCTACGCTTCGTATTTTCCATCACACAACAGAAACGCATAGCGCTATTCCCAATCTGGCCACCCACCACTTGTTGTCAACTTTGCCATCCCAGCACAATGAGAATATCGCGGTCCAGCTCCATCGTTGATTCTATTCGCCAGAGGGGGGTATCATTGCGGAAGGAATGGAACTCCACTTTCAGTAAGACATCGCTGACCTCAGCCTTCTCGTCCCGCCCGCACATCGCCTTGTCGATCTTGACGCTTCTAATGTCCTGACATCCAACTCACAGGGTCTACTAAAACTGAAGCTACCAGCTGCATGTTATCCAGCGTTACGATCCGCGCTGGGGCTTTTGCAACCCCCGAAGGGTACATATCACGATCTGCTAGGAAGCATGGCAATAGCCAAGCTATTTTTGCCGACCATGAAGATGCCGATCACATATTGTCAAAGCCGTTAGATATCCCGGTGTATGAACTAAGTGGGACAGGTCTGTCTGACGAGGAAATAGCCCAGGCTATAGAAGTCATGGGCCGAATGAACGCGACACAGCGGGACAACGATACCCATGAGCTTCTTGGGAATGGAGATTTCCAGCGTGCGGTTGCGGATAGTGCTGAGTTACCTGCGCCCATTGGCCCGTCACAATGGCGTCAAGAACTTCCTGCGACCCCAGGGCCTTCTCGATGGCATTCCGAATTGCCTGTTGCTACTGGTCCGACAAGATGGCATACTGAGCTACCGGGCGATAATATATGCGAACTTCCCACGGAGTATAATAACCATGGGTCTGAGTCTGATGGGGCCCCTGATGACAGCGCCTGCAGGCTGGGTAAGGAGCAGCCATCCAAGGACAGCTCGTGTATACCCTTGGTGAACCCGGCATGACCCTGAAATATTATGGTATGGATATCGCACAGACATGTTAGTGAATGAATATTCATATCTACTCGAATCTGTGGGTGCCACATCTCGTGCGACCATGATATCCACCAAGTATCATGATCTCCGGTGTAACATGCCCAATCATTCGACCATTATTCTGCTACACAGACCAATGTTGACAGAAATACATATTTTACAGCATCGTCAAGAAATAATCCTTAAGGTATAATGTGGCCTATGCTATAGCTTGTCATGCCCGATTAAGACGGATTTCCTCCAGCTGACAGCTAAGCAGACCCCTGAGACGAGTCATGGTAACCTTGTTGGAACACACTTGTCACATTTCAATATTAAAAAATGCTGTGCCAAAAAGCATATCATGGACATAAGATTATTCCAATATTCCAATATTAATGAATTGATACCAAGGTTTTTATTAGTTTACAATAGCCACCAAAACTGTGGAAGATAGCCATTAATATTCTTTCAGGAGAACAAAACGATCTGATACAGAGACCTAGCCTGTAATCGTAGTGCGCATATGTAATGTCAGTCCTTTTCATCACCCTTACCGTGATGCCAACGCATCAGGATGCATATGAGAGCGTACTTTCATTGGACAGCCGCAATGCCAAATGTGTGATCAAGTCATGTCCAGGGAGTATTTAGTCCAGTTAATTTCCAACGTTGATCCCCCACTCCAGTTTCTACGGAGTTTCTTCTTTACCGCCATATTAACTTCACATGGCGATATTCACCGTGAGCTTCCTTAGCAGAGTCCATCGCCGCGTCCGCGGATTTATCCGTCGTGGCCGTCATCATGGTGAGCCTGAGGACCTTTATTTGCATATCAAGAATGGCCATCATCGCGTTTATAAACTTCCTCGGACCATTGTCAGTAGCCTTGAAGACCTTCATAGACAGGTCCGCGACCAAGAACAACATGATGTCAATTTTCAAACAAATATTCCATTAAATATCGAGCCCGACGAATTCGATGTTGTAAGTCGAGTTACATGATTTTATCAATACTGTAATGAGGCTGACTGATTCGTTAGCTTTGGAACAAGCTCAATGGCCAGATCGCTGAGCTTTGCGAGGAGCTAGTCGGTCTGTACGACAACGCCTTCAAGGATTGCACCGAACGTACTGAAAAACGACAAATTTCCATCAGATCCTTCCGGGAAGAAATCATTGGATCCGGTATGAGTAAGAGGGCAATGGGATTCCCTGGGACTGAAGCCCAGATTCTTCATGCCGCAATATCCGAGTATCTTCGCAGCTCCCTCTTTGACGCGGCAGTCAACCCCGTTGTCATGTCACTAGACGTTCTCCTATTGAATGCCATGGATTCCCAGCTTCGCCGGGAAGTCATTAAAGGTATGTATCCATATCCACTATGCTAAACCAGGGGTGGCCCATCACATACTAAACTCTGACCAGACGCCGGTTGGTATGACTATATGAAATATGAGCTTTGCTGCGGCTTCTACGGGACCGAAGCGGCCAAGGTCTCTCAGGATGTTGCTCAGTACACCATTGAGGGGTTCCTGAGGGAGTTCCTACTTGTTTTCTTCGAGGATCCTGTCACGGGAGAAATTGATGGAAACCGCTTTGCCCATGCTTATGTAAGGATCGGGGAAATCGGTGTCACCGCTATCAAGTTCCAGGAGATGCTTCACGGATTCCTCCCCATCGTCCAGTTCACCTCTAGCACTGGTTCCAAGTCTATTTATGGTGACGGCTGGTCTCCCGTTGCTCGCTTGTCCAGGGAAGTCAGAGGGGAGACCCTTGGGGGAGATAAGGTTAGGCACACTATCTGGGACGCCACTACCCGGAAAGTCATTTCCGCCGAGTCTCTACGGGAGATGACAGATCGGGATGTCAGTTACCGGATCTTATGTGTTATCAAGCCTGCCCTATACAGAAACTGCCATGGAAGCTCCGATGACTTTGAAAGGTTCTATTGTGAAAAGAAGGTTGAGTGCATGATTTTCGCGACACAGCAGGTTAGCCCTTGGTTTGACCCGTTAATTTTGGAACCCGAGGCTCTAGATCAGATTCCGATTTGCCATGTTGGCGGGGAGTTCATTGTAGAGTTGTCAGATCCACAAGATCCCCAGTTCCTAGACGCAGTGGACGAGGACGCTACTATGCAGAAACCGGGAAACAAAATTGGGATAATGCTTCGGAATGATCCTCAGATCATGTGTTGGGAAGACAAGTGGGACCAGGGTTCTCGATTGAAATCTTCATCATGAGATTGAGGTTTGATTTGATGTTCTCTTTATGTGTATTCATTGCTCTGTCCCATCATGATTTGTTCCAGGTAAGGACATGTTATTTTCATTAGTGTCTGGCTTGCTCGGCGCCATTTTCCTTTTTGTTTGTTTAGTCTCCCTTCCACATCACCCTTCATCTGCATGGCTCTCGGACTTCTTTTTTCGTTTTTTTTTTGGTGTTTTTCCTTTTCAGATTACTGCTCGCTGCTTCCTTTCTCTCAGTTACGATCTTGAGTTCTAGTTATGTTTGTTAGAGTTGGACAGGATTTCTTCCCATTACCTGCTACCTTTTTCTACTTGACTCCATGTTAATTTCCTCTCTTTGTCACGATTTCCATATGTCCTTGATTTCTATTATTATTTTTGTTTTCTCCAATATATAGCATTACACTTTGTTGTGACGTTATCATAATAAATACAGCATTTAACCCCGTACATGATGACTTCAGTAATAGCATGTAAAACAATACTAACAATAATCTCCCACTTTGGGCGTATATGTACTACTTCTGGTGGTCAGCAGTATTTTCTCCGTCCAAATATATTATATGGCCTATCCATAGTAGACAGTAATAACTAAATTCCGGAGTCACCAGATCCATCACTGAATAATGGCTACTTGGTAGATGTTCACATCACTGTAGATATGCAAATGATACAACACAATGGAAAATCCACGATGAAGCTATGCATAGGGGTCAGAGTATACATTCATTTACAAATGGGAAATACTGAATATATGAAGAAAGGTTCATTAAAATGGTTACAAACAGTTGCGAACTAAGACGAGCAAAACAGCCAGCAAAGGACAAGTGAATTGGAAAGATATTCATCAGTCAATCTTATACCAAGAAAAAAAGGACAGATACTAGGCATCGAAATCCCCTATCTAGCATATAAAGTAGATAAAAGGGTTTACAACTACAGCTTCGTTTACTGTATATCAATTTGATGCCTCT
This sequence comes from Catunica adiposa, assembly GCA_001640685.1. Classification (NCBI taxonomy): domain Eukaryota; kingdom Fungi; phylum Ascomycota; class Sordariomycetes; order Microascales; family Ceratocystidaceae; genus Catunica; species Catunica adiposa. The sequence continues at coordinate 58,905 of LXGU01000062.1, forward strand.
CAGAACAAACCTTCTCAGTCTTCGGCACATTGACTACAAGAATACCATCGCGCATATGGGCTTCGATCCCGGTGCCGTCAACAACAGGACTGGTGTCAATCTTCTTAGATTCACCTACTTCCTTCTTATTTGCGGCTTCCATCTGTCTCTCAGCAAGGTATTCAACCGGCGGTAACCTAACCCACCGCGCAATCTTGCCAACACGGCGCTCACTGTGGAGTCTCTTCATGCCTTCAGTCTCAGGAACAGTCTCGATGAACCCCGAGATTAACAACGCAGACTTCTCATTATCCCATGAAATATCGACGGACTCGCGGTTGCCACCAGGCAGAGATACATGAAGAATGAAGGCCTCGTCAGTCTGGAACAAATCAACAGGCGGAATGATAGTGTCCTCATCTAGGCCTTGACTAGGTAAAGGCGACAGTGCTGGCGCGAAGGCAGTACCGTGAAAGTTAAAAGGCCTAAACGGCAGCGAGCCAAACCCGTTAAATCTTTCGGGTTTATCATCCATGCACATAGGGTTCCGAATATTGTTCATGGATCGGCCAGGGAAACCAAAGGGACAACCGTGACCCCCAACAGCGCCGAAGCTACCACGGCAAAAGGGACCAGCACCACCGCGACAGTCATGTCTAGAGTTGCGGCCATGACGTCCATGGAACTCGTGACCTCCCTCAAATCCACGAGGGCCAAACTTGCCTGAGGCGCCATGATGCCCATGATGCCCATGATGCCCATGATGCCCATGATGCCCATGATGCCCGCGTCCACTGAAAAGATCACTAAGGTTCCCGGCATTGATAGGGTCAAACCGATGACTTGTTCGGCCATGGAACCTGTGAGAACCAAATCCAGGACTGTGGTGTCCCCGGCGACCGAAATGGCCATGGCGACGGTGTGGAAGAGTGGTATCAGAGGTAATGGCCTCAGGGCTCTCAGACATCTCTGTGTTCATGTCAATGCTACCGGAATCTGGAGTATTCATCTCTTCGAAGTCGCCCTCGCCGTCAGAATCAGAGCACATGTCATAGGTAGGAGAGAGCCCATTTCCATCAGACTTATCAGAGTTAATCGGAGTGGCCAAATTTTGGGTGTGTGGAGGTGGGGGATGCGCATGGTGACGAGGTGGAGGAGGTGAAGGCATGGTAGCCCTGATGTGCTCGGCGGTGTCATCGGGCCCGGGGGGCGCGCGGTGGAAGCCACCATGAGGGATTGGACGCTCCGGAAGGGTGTTCATCCACAGGGAAAATCCGTGGGGGCCACGGTGGGGGCCGTGGTGGGGGGCCTGAAACCCGCCATCTCGAGGCCCGTAACGGGGGCGAAACCTGTGGGGAGCGGAATCAACACCGGTGCCGTCGTAACCGAAAGTGGAGTTGTGGTGGGGTTCCGAGTGGGGCCGGGGTTCAGGCGCAGAGTCGCTAGGAGATACGTAGGTAGGCTTGGTGGACATCGTATGTAACGTTAACAAATCAACCTGTTGAATAAAAGTGAGGGTATGGTATGGTGAATCTCTAGATGTTGAATAATTGATACAATGGCTAAGTATTGATGAATATAAAGATGATGTTAGAAGATCAATCTGAAACGTCCGAGATATTCATGGGACGGTCGCTTTATATCAGTTTGTGGCGACAAATAGCTAAGACATTGTCCCTCGCACCCCAAACACTTGCGTCAGCCCCATCACTTTTTTTTCCCGTCGTATTGGTACTTGCTTAGCCTGCAAGATTCGCTGCAAACAGAGTGTCACCATTGCCTACCACCGATCCCGAATGAGCCTGTTTAGCGTGCCTAGCCGTCAAACTCTCAATCATATTCCTTCCCGTCTCCCTAGTCTCGGCCCTCATACCTAAACCAAAACGTACCCATACTTTGCTGTTTTAATCATAAATTCACTTTCATTGTTACAAGACAGGAGTGCTCCCAACACAATTCAGGCCTAGGGTCAGAGGGTAAATATGCAGATTGATCCCCTCAACGTTAGCTCAACTGTTGTCTCATGCTTTGGTCTGACCTTATCAATAATTCAGCACTAGCCCTCTTGATGCCGTATCACATTAAATGACAATATCTTACATGTGAACGCGCGTCGTTGTGGCCGTTATTTCCTATCTAGGGACATCTGTGGACTCAACTGGTTTGTATCCATCATCCTTTCTTCGCTGTTCTCCAACCTTTCGGATCCACGGCAATCATAAACCCCACCTGTAGTCGTTATACTTTACTCCACAAGATGTCACACAGATCCACATTACTGAAAGTCCCGGCAAAGCGGAGGTGCGTGCATCCGATAGGTGGCACACATCTCTGCCACATTACGCCACATATATTGAGACGTGGTAGAAAACATTGGATAAGTAAGCAAACCACCAACGTTGTACCAATTGGTTTGTGGGTCACGGAGAATATCTTGTCATCATAGTCCTCGGTGCGATTCCAAAGTGCCATCCCCCCACTGTGATGATTCTGTGATAGAGGAGCCACTAAGTGCTAAACGCTGACAAGATGTGATGATACCCACATACGACCTCTGGTTTCAGTTAATTCTAAGGAGTGCATTTTGTCCTCCATCATGATACAAGATACAACACGTCCATCATCAAGGACTACAAATGAGATTTATATCTTCATGATTGAATAGGATTGCAAAGCTGTCATCATTGACTTTTAAAGTAATGTATGATAATAGTTAGGGCTGTCTATGCTATGGGTTACATCATTTTGAAACTGCACTACGCCTCGCCTGACTATGGCAAAGAGTATATCTACAACTTATGATAAGTTCGTAGAAGTCTAAACTCTTTTCATGTAATTTAGTTGAAACAAGTATTGAATCTTCTAGGCGCCCAGATTTGGACAATTTCTTCTCATTTGCTTGTGACCCTGCTCCTCATTAAGCGCCTGGCAAGGTCTCTGTGACCAATCATATTTCAGCACGATGTTGTTGTTTGAAGAAAGTGGATTCCAATCTCCAAGGACTTATCTGGAGCATACAGCAATTTGATTGGCTTAACACGGCTGAATACAATATATTTCAAGGCGTGGAGTCAATTACTAGGAGCAATAAGACTTTGAGATATCCAAGGAGACGACCGCCACTAGCTCTTGATATGCATGTGTTGAGCTGCTATTTACAGGCTACTACAAGTGGCACTACGGAAGCTTGAGCCCTATGAACAATCAAAAATGGCGGGGCATTGGAACAATGAAGACGGTAATCAAGAAACGAGAGCTGATTCGTTCCTAGCTTGATTGCCGATGCATTGTTGCCTCGCTGAATGTCCTCGAAGCGCCCACATATGAAGCCGATTCCTGAGCCAAGATCTGCTCTAGCCACTTACAACACTGATAGAAAACCACCCCATCAAAATGGCAACTCTATGAACACTCATTAAAGATCACCGCGAGCCGGTTTACCCCAGTTAGCGCCACTCATATCTTCAAACGCCCCTCATGACGTGAACCCCTCATTCAAGTGACAATACGCCATGCAACCAACCACTATTCTTATGTAGAAGTTGGTGGCCAATGCAATCTATCAAATTCCCGACTAGAGAAATCCCGAATCATAGTGTCCATTTTAGCCCCCGTAGTCTCACAGATCCACAGAGATTCCTGTAGGTAGCCGTCTGATTCTCTAAACACTTTGCAGCGAACCAGCAGGTCGACCCCTCGGTAGATCTCATCCAAAAGAGCATTCCCGCCCATCAGGCTTCCTTTATATCGCCTGCTGAGGCCCACCAGACATTCCGAGAAAACAGGAGTCTTCACCTCCATTAACCTGTCGATACGCCCATTCCAATATCTACCTACCGCTGCTGCGACCCTCTTCCCATGCCCCTCTTTGCCTCTTTGCAGTCTGCCTCCACCCTAGCCAGTTTCCCTCCCCCGCTGACTACACCCACCGTTATCAGGAAGCAAAAGAACCGACCCATGACGTTGGAGCGGACCTGCACCCTTTCGCCCAGACCTGTAGGCGCCGGACCCAGATTGAATGCATGCATAGCTTTGCATATTCCCTGTCGCGAGTGGTCGGTCCAACAGTTCCTTAATCGCTGTGCTGATCCAAGTAAATTGTAAAGCGCTATTGGTACCAGAAAGATGGACTATGGTGCGAAATCATGCGCTTTTATTGGAAGTAGAGTGTTGTCTTATCAAATCGTACCAATGAAGTGGTTCCCGCCATCCCAGAGCTCTTCGTGGCTAGTAGTTGTAGGGGAACAATTGTATGGTCTTGGCCCAGTAGACCTTTGGGGAAGCTGCATCTTTTGGCGGTTTCCCCTCCAGAAACTTTCATACGTAACTTCTTCGTTTCCACTTGCATCTGAATAGTTTTCTTCCTTTCTTTCTTGCTCCTCTTTAAATATTTTAGCGTCTCTTCTATTGCATTGAGCATATAGTTGGACTTGAATTGTTTCTTTGTCTCAACTATCATTATATTTCGCTAGCGCACTCTTGCATTGTTCTTCAAGCTTCGCTTTTGTTTGTTCCTGCATTTATCGATTACTACTTCCTCGACCATTGGACTCCCAATTATCAAAGCACTTAAGATCCCCTTGCTCCTGGAGCTGCGGCCACTTTGGGAGACCGTTTTCAATTTACGAATATTTGATATACTTCGACGTCATTATACAATCAGCGCCTGCATTTTCAGAGGGCTATATACGTATTATTTACTGCAGATATTCTTCTTAATATCTTTCTATCTTCAACACTTTCAATCACACCTACACCGTTAATAGCATAGCCGCTGTCAAGATGGTTGAGCGCAGCAGAGGAATTCCTGATGACGAGCTCTTCTTTAGCCGGCCTAACAAAGCCTCTCCGGACGGTGACAGCCCGACTATCGAACCTCTGCGGATTCATAAGCCCCAGAGTCCGAAGCCTACCAACGCTCCCTTCAAACACCACACACCCTCTAGCTCAACATCATCCACGCCAGGACCTTCGGGTGGCCACCATCCTCTTGGATATCCTTCAAATACGGGGGCTCTTGGTTATGCAAACGCTACTTTGCCGTATCCTGATGACAGTGAGCCTGCGGCTAGACCCAGACCTACCGTTCAAACTCAGTCCAACCTGGCGCATAGTCAATATAATGATACTTCCCCGCGCATCACCAGCCCATCTGAGCACAAGGGCCCCAATCTCGCTCAGCGGAGAGGCACTGCCCCCAAGCCACTTTCGGGCCCATCAAGCCCTATAATGGACAACGATGAGTTGTTTATCACGTCCATTCCCGGTCCCACAAAGCCAGTCTCTACACACTCTACGAGCAGCTCAATTCCTAACTACCCCCCTTTGAATAAGCCACATTACCCCGCACCAATCTCTGCCATCGGCACTGGCTCGACTGGAGTTTCTCAGCAACAAAGCTACCTGTCCATGCCAAGTGATCCCGCTGGTGTTAACCGATTTGCCTCAACTGCTAGCACCTCGACCACTCGTGCAAGCCGCGGATCACCGCCCCCGCCTGAGACACCGATTGTTGAGCCCGGGGTCATCCCTGGAAACGCTATCGACTCTCGGTTTGGAGCAAGTGGAATCCCTGGATCAGCCACCTTGAACAACTTCCCGAGCCATCAAGTTCAAAGTGCTGCTGCATCGCAACGAATTGCGCAGTATGGCTCCGCGCCGCCTAATCAACAACAGCAACAAGCGGCTGCTCCTCGTCCGTGGACACCTACTGAGATTCCAGGAAGCGGGCCCCATGGACCTCCAACGGTCTATCAGGGCTCTGCACCGGTACAGAACCAGGCTCCTACTTCTGCGCCAGCTCCTAATAGACCGGATGTAGCGACAGAATCTGGAAACCTGCAGGTCAGCGTTCTGGAACAGGACTTCCAACGGTTAAGTACAAAGACTCCGCCTCCGGCTTATTCTAGTGTCGGTGGCAATAAGAGCAATGGATACCCACAGGAAAAGCTTGGGTCCAACAACTCCAATGGTAACACTGATGCCAACTCTAAGTCTAATGGTGTTGGTGCTAGTGCGGTATCAACGGCAGTCCCGACAACCTCGCAACCTCAGATTGCTTCTCCGCAGCCTATGCCAGCAAACCAGATGCACCCAGCTCAACCGCAACTCTCTATCTCAACCCAGGTTCAGCCGCCTCAGCCTCAGCTGGCGAATCACCCTGCTCTGCAGCACCAACAATCGCAACAGTTTCCACAACAGACCAAGGCTCAGATGGCAGCCGCTGCTGCCGTCACTGCTGCAGGTCTTTCATCCCATCCCGCATTTGCCAACGATCAAATCGGAGCGGGTACTATGACTATGGTATCTTCTCCGCCTCCCCTTCCAGAGGGGTGGATCGCACATCTTGACCAGAACTCGGGCCAGTACTATTACATCCACCTGGCCACTCAGGCGACTCAGTGGGAGTTCCCCAAGGGCCCAAACCCCATCAATCATGATGTGGCCCCCCTGTCTCCTACGGCTTCGACTTATGGAAATCCCCTTGCTTCGCCGCTGCTTACGGGCAAGGCTTCTATGGCTTCTCCAATGTTTCCACCTCATACCCCCGGCTATGCTGAGAGTATTATGAGTGTTGCGCACTCAACCGCGCCGAGTGCAGCTGGTTTCTCCGGCCCCCCGCCGAGTTCTGGTGTCGATCTGTACAAAGTGCAACCTACAAACGGTGTTTACTTTGGCCCATACCTGCGCTATGTGAACATGGATTTGGAAAAGGGCGTTTGGTTTGGTAGCATCATGATCGTTACGGATTCTCTTCAGCCGCCAACGATTCATATTCACTTGAGTCAAGATCTGTCACCTAATCCACGGCAACTAATTCCTCAGCGCATCGCTATGCATCAGCGTTGGGGGTTCTACAAGTATCAAATTAGCCTTCCAATGAGCGAGCATGGCACGGAGCGCTGGACGTATGCCATTACCTCCCATATGGGTTGCACTCGGTATGAATTTGTGGTTGCGGGTAAGAATGAAGTTAGCTGGAGGTTTATTGCGCACTCTGGTAACGATTTTGCGCCTACAACGTCACAGAATGAACGTTCGAAGCTCGGTGGCGTTGGATTCATGTGGAAGGATGTTCTGCAGAGAAACGTTGATTGCGGTGGCTATCACGTACAGCTGGGTCTGGGTGACCAGATATACGGTGATCGTTTGTGGAAAGAGATTCCAGTTCTGAAGCAGTGGCTTTCTATTAGTGGCAAGGATAACCGGAAGAATGCACAGTGGACGGCCAGACACGAAGAGGACGTTTCACATGCATACTTCCACTACTACACGAGTCACTTTGATCAGCCGTACCTGAGAGAGGCGTTTGCGCAGATTCCGCATATTCTGCAGCTGGATGATCACGATATGTAAGTCCTGGAAACTCCAGTAGTGTTACATCAAATTTACTGACATTCTTTTCTAGCTTTGATGGATACGGTTCGTACCCTGACTACATGCACAACTCGAGTATATTCAAGAACATCGGGCGCGTTGCTATTGACATGTACCTCTTGTTCCAGCATCATACAACTCCCGAGATCCTGCGTGATGTTAGCGATGACATGGATCTTTTCACTATTACTGGCCAAGGATGGCATTTCTTAAAGTACCTCGGTCCTTCCATGGTCGTTGTTGGTCCCGATTGCCGTTCTGAGCGGACTATGGCTCACGTCATGTCTGGCCCAACCTACCAAGGTCTCTTCCCCAAGATTGCTACGATACCCGGCCACGTGCAACATTGCATCATGATGCTTTCGGTTCCGGTGGTGTATCCACGTCTTGAGGCTGTTGAGAGTTTGGCCAGCGCCGTGAATACGGGCAAGAAGGCCGTAAACACTACCTACAACATCCTTGGCAAGGTTACTAGTTCTGTTGCTGGTGTTGTGGGTGGAAAGGAAGTTGTGGCCCAAGGCTTCTCTCATGTCAAAAAGGCTGTTGGCAAACAAGGGTTCATGGGTAGTGTCCTTAATCAGTTCGGTGACCTTGATGTGGCTGAAGTTCTGAAGGACCTCTGGACTCACGAGTCCAAGGATCTTGAACGGACGTATCTTATCCGGACTCTTCAGGGAATTGCTCAAGCTAAGGGTCTCCGTATGACATTCCTTTCGGGTGACGTCAATTGCTGCGGTGCCGGTCTAGTTCATGACCCCTCGCGCCCTCGCGACCACAAAACCATGTACCAAATTATTACATCGCCCATCGTTGCCGCTCCCCAAGGTCAATATGTCCTCAAGATGCTCCACAACAACAAACAATTATACGTCCCTCCGAACGGCCACCGGTCCTCTGCCGAATCCTCAGATACAAAGGAAGACATGATGGAGATTTTCCATACAGATGCCTCCGGGACGCAGCGGGAGCTCAAGAGGCTCATGGGACGCAGAAATTATATTTCAGTGACGAGCTTAGACTCGGAGTATGTAGATGCAGTACAGGCGCAACAAGGTAACCCGGGGATGGCGGGGATGGCGATGATGCAGCCGCCAGTGACGGGGCCGGGGCAGCGGTTGACTTTGCAGGTAGACTTTGTTGTACAGGGGGATGGGGCGTTTGCAACACCGACGAAGTATGGACCGGTTTATTTGCCGCATTTGGAGTTTGGCCAGTAAGGATACAGAGGGAAAGTTGGCAGGAGTGGGGATGTCCTCTTGGGGCATTGTCTGTCTATTCTTTTGTGGCATTTTTGGTGTTTTTTGTTTATCTTTTGGGATATCCGTTATTTATGCATTGCCTTGCCTTGTTTCAAGTATTTTCTCTGTAATTTATAAATTATCAACTCAGTATCTCTTCCCGTCTTGGCCTTTATGGACCTTCTTCCGAGGCCCTTATCTAAAGCCCCTGTGCAACGTCAACCACACTTATCTTTCCTTGTTAACCTCAAACACGCCATCGGGCGCCGGCGTCTTTTTGATGGGAAAACGGGCGGGACTTTGATAGGAATTGTACTAATAGTAGCCGTAGCCGCCAAGTGGTACAGGGTTAATTTAACTGACGGGGGCTGACAGCCAACAGATGAGAGACGCTAGGTGGGGTGAAGTGAGGTGAGTGGGAGTGGGATCAGGGGATCGTGAAGGTATATAAAGATATTGATTTGCGTCTTGGCAAGATCTTGGAGGTTAGATTTACATTGTTGGGGATTTTTTATGTTGGCGATCAGTGTTGGTGAGCGTTTCATTCGTTATTTTCTTCTTTTTCTTCTTTTTTCTTTGTTGGGTTTCTGGATAGGAATTGCTTAGTTGCTGGACGACTTGGCCAATATGATGTATATGATTTTCTATCTTCCGGCGATTGCCTTGACACTATTGATAACCACTGGGCTTACATCAGCCGAGCTTCTCCCTCGAGTAGACTCAACCTGTCTCTCGTCGGCAGGGATCCAAGCTGCAAGTAAACAGCCTGGATCAACCGCCGAGACTCCCGGAACATCTGCGTCCGCCACGTATGTCCTTGTTATAATCGCCCGATTTATATGATGTAGATTGCAGCTAATAGTCTGTCTAGTGACACCGCCAACTTTATCAATTTCTGCAACGGGGAAACCTTAACAAACGGCACGCAGAACCCCTTGGGCTCCTGTAACCCGATACCACTCGGGTCCATCCCCGCCAAATCATCAATGATCTCAACCCTCATAACCTTCCCTTCTTCCGAGTCAACAATAACCCAGTTGACGACCTTTACCGTATCCCTTTCCGTATCTAACCTTGCCGCCGGAGTCTTCACCGACCCCGACACTACTTATTTTGCCGCCCCGCAGCAACTAGACTCATCGGGAAAAATCAAAGGGCACGTCCACATAACCATTCAAGCGTTACCCTCACTCACAACCACAGCCATTCCAGACCCTGCAACTTTCGTCTTCTTTAAAGGGGTTAACGATGCCGGAGCGGGCGGTGTGTTCAAGGTTGACGTGGACGGCGGCTTGCCGGGTGGGGTTTATAGGGTATGCTCGATGGCGGCGGCAGCGAATCATCAGCCGGTTGTCATGCCCGTGGCACAGAGAGGGGCACAGGATGACTGTGTGAGGTTTACGGTGGCGGGCTCGGGGAAGGGGGGTGGTAATGGGAATATAGTGGACAACGGGGAATGTGGGGGAGCTGTGACAGTGACAGAGGTGGCAACAGCGACGAAGACTGTGAGGGCGGCGGCTACTGGGAGGTGAAGGTGGGTGAGATAGATACTTAAGCGGTGGGGGAGTATGTGGGTTTTTGTTAGCTGATGATGCAGTTTTTCTTTGTTAATTTGAGGGATGATTTATTACGGAGAGGAGATAATCAGATGCAGGTAATACTATATTGACAATTTATTGTTTTGACGTTTTAGTGACAAACAATAAAGGAGCCTAATTATAGAAACCCCAACCCTACCATAGAAACAACAATGAAAGGATCACAACTTGCCCCACATTTTCTGGGACTTCTTTCCAGAACCAGAAATGGACTCAACGTCAGGTCATGGTCAGTCTCGCAACCTCCCATTTACCCACGAAACCCAACCATCTCCAAACATCTCCAAATAAGCATCACTACCCAAGCAAAGCGCACGCAACCCACCATTACAGCTCAACCAAAGATTACAATCGCCGCCCATGTCAATGTTTGGAAAATAGAGCAAGTCATAGGCACAATCCAGGCAGTCGTCAGGGGTGTATCGTATATTGACTTTAGTGAGGCGGGTAGCAGACGGCACGATATAACATGGATTATGGCCTCGAAGAAAACGCAGGCGATGGAGACACGCTAGAGGCGGCAAAGGGTATATAGAGAATACATATTGGGGTGGTGTTGCGGGATTCATGTGAGTAGTTAGTAGGTGCGTTGGGAGTGCAGATGTTGGGTTAGCGGGGTACGTGAGGAAAGTGGAGAGATGGAAGGTTGAAGTTGCGGAAGTAAGTTAGCTGGAGGCGGATTGGATTTGTGGGGGCGATGGATGGGGAGAAGTAAAGCGCGGCTCACCGCTGGTTGGCGGGGGTTATTGAACAGGAGCTTAGCCTTGTTTTCAGACGCTTAGTAAGTTAAGTGAATAGGGAGTCCATTTGGTGGAAGTGCAATAAAATTTAATATAAGAAATATCATCAACTCGTGAGATAATATCAACAATAGACCAATCATCCGAACCATCATCAATTGATTATTGCCAAACACCAACATCTGCAATTCTCTATTCCTACCCAACTTACCCAACCCTCGCCATTAACCAACTCACGCCTGCATATCCATACATATGCATACAGATCCTCCAGCCAACAGACTCCGCGCCCCAGGGACCATAGACTCTCCGGGATCCCGCCGTTGCACTACCATCGCGTCCTCAGCCGCCCTGTCTCCGGCACATATGGATCCGAGAATACGTCGACCGAGGGCTAACAGGATCAAGGAATCGTCACGTGTTTGGGGAAAGTATGAAATGTAGGTACATAATTAGTATCTAGGTATGTCCATCCATATAAAACTATCATCACGGCTGTATGATTATTTGTTGATGATAACTTTGCTGCGAATATTCCGCCGTATTCATTTTTACAGCCCCATTCCCAGCCTTTGGTTTTAGTGAGTGGTTGAAGCCTTGACGAGGGAGGACGGACGACCAGCCAACCGGATTTATTATATAATCCCTGAATTTTCATTCATGGCCAGCGCCAACCCCATACACCCGCATCTGCATGTATCTGGGTTGTGATCCCGGCCGAGGGGGTTTATTATTTGGCTATTTTCTTTTTTAGAATATTTATTTTGAGGCTTCAAGTCTTTATTTTGTGGAGTTCTCTCAGATTTTGAGGAAGTTGATTTTAGATTTTCCATCTTCTTCATCTTAGTCTCTTCTGTTGAGAAAGCATATACATTCTTTCGATATTATTCAGTCTGCAAGTTTGATACTGGCCTGCATGGTTTGATAAGATCGTATTATTTTTGGTTCTGTTATTCGTATTTATCTGTTATTTATTCTGTGTTTTTTGTATTTGTGTTGTTATCACGATTATCACGACTTTGTTCATTATTTTGCCCTTGTATCTATTTGTATCTATTTTCTTCACTTACTCATCAAGCCACCTTCTCATCTAACGACCTCACGATCTTCAAAGACACTCATCACATTTACCCAACCCCAAAACCTCGCTTGCCATCTCATCTCCTTACTTAACCGCCCTCTTGTCCTACCTCGATCTCGCCCCTCACATTAACCATCAACCTCCTGGGCCTTCCGGCCTCTCTATCCCTCCCTATCCACCCCCTCCCTTATAACCCCATCCTCTTTTCCAGACGCCAAAATGTCCACTCTATTCCGCACCACACCCCCCCTAACTATCGCCACCATCCCTGGCCCCTCCGGTCTCCACGACCTCCTAGCCCATCACACCCCCGGCTTCTCCTCCCTCCACGCCTTCTTCTCCCGCTGGCTCCACATCGACATAACCAAACTCGCCCTCCTGCTCACCCTATGCGGCCTCCTCTCTGGTGCTATAACTGATGCCCAACACATGGCACGTCGCTTCTATTGGTGGGTCGCCAGATTCCTCACAGCCAGTGTATCTATCGCCGGGCACGATAGCCTAAACAGGGAAGTCGTCAATTGGATAGGCGCACATGTCCTTCGCTCCAAAGGCCCTGAAGGCCCGGGGGGGTTCACAGCTGGTGGAGCACCGAGGGTGTTGACAGCGAGGTCTAGGGGGGCAAGTAGGGCGCAAGACGATGTCTTTTTATACCAAGGGTCGCCCTCGTCATCGTCAACGGTCCTGGCTGATCGGGGGGCACCAGTACAGTATGCGCCAACATTCACAAAGGTGTGGTTTATGCATGAGCGGGATTTGTTTGTTGTCAGGAGGATACCGGAGGGGCAGTTGGCGGGGAGCCGGAGGGCACTTGGACACTCGGGAATGTTGGCAAGAGGTGGAGAGTACCAGGATGGGATTCAAGGAGAAGACCCGTTGGTGGTTATGTGTTTTGGACGCTCCGTGGCCCCCATAAAGCGATTTTTGTCGTCTTGTCGGGAGTTTGCGTCGCGGCAGTCATCGAGGTATATCACTGTTCGGACCACCAAAGGCGGCTGGTCTACTGATGCTTGGAGCGTTACGGTTCATAAGCCGTTGCGCAGCCTGGACTCGGTGCATTTTGATAAGCGTATCAAGGATGACTTGCTGCGTGATATCACCACATATCTCCATTCGTCGACGAGGCAGTTTTATATGTCGCGAGGAATCCCGTATCGGAGGGGATATCTGCTTCATGGCCCCCCGGGGACCGGGAAGACGTCGTTGTCGCTGGCGTTAGCGGCACATTTTCAGATGGATTTGCATCTTGTGCATCTGCCCAGCATTTGCGATGACTCTGATCTTGATAAGCTATTTGTTACATTGCCGGAAAGATGTCTGGTTTTGTTGGAGGATATCGATTGCGTAGGGACCCACAGGAGACGGCACGCAGGGTCTCAGGAGGTCCAAAAAGGACAAGATGACTCGGAGGGCTCTGATGATTCAGAGGGACTGAGGAGACATATGGGGAAGGTGTCGCTGTCCGGGTTACTGAACGTATTGGACGGCGTGACTTCACAAGAAGGACGAATCGTCCTCATGACAACGAACCACCCGGAGATGCTTGATGACGCCTTGACGCGACCTGGAAGGGTTGACAAGAGAGTATATCTTGGTCTCCTATCCAAGGAGTCTGCGGAAGAAATGTTCATCCGCATGTACACTGATGCACCCGCAGAGTCCGGCGCCCCAGATTCCGATATTCTTTCTACGGTATCGACGTCGACTCCGTCATACTTTCCGTTCTTCGGTTCACCCATTCAGTCGCCTACAGTGCCGCCAGCACCCTCTATTCACCCAGCGGCATGGGAGCCGTCGACATTGCATAGACTTGCGTTTCAGTTTGCCCAGATTCTCCCGCATGAACGGTTTAGCCCTGCAGCGGTTCAGGGGTTCCTTCTAGATCATAAAGAGTCACCGTTTGAGGCGTTGCGATATGTTGATGAGTGGGTCGTCGAAGAACTGGATAGGATACAGGAAGCGGATAGGCTGGCGCAGAGAATGGCGGAGAGGAAGACAGCGAGGAGGGAGAACGAGAAGATGAAGCGGCGGTTTAGGGAGATGCATGAGGACAATGATTTGGATATTTCTATGAAGGCTACGCTAGTGAGACAGTTGAGCTTTATGAGGGAGGAGGAAATAATGAAAAGGAGAGAAAAGAAGCTGGTGACTGTTGAAGATGAGAATGAGGGAGAGGCAAGTATCCCGGTTACGCCGTCTCCTAGATCACCCAGAAAGAAAACGAGCAAGCACAGAAGACGGAGAGTCCCGGTGCCTATATCTATCGCAGAAAGCGAAGAGTCAGAAGGCTCAACAGCTTCGCAGTCAACAAGGTCGGAACGAATGACGGTTGAATCAGCGGTTACGTCCCCAGAATTGGATATGTCATCTGCTGCCATGACTTTGAGAGCGAGAACGCAAAAGAAGGCATCATCAGCGGCGGGAAGCGAGGCTAGCGAGACTCCAGAAACCCCGACGCCGAAGGTTATTAAGGAAGACCAGGATATGATTGTAGTAGTAGATGATGAGAAGGGAGAGAAGGTCAAGGAGGGTCAGAGGAAGGTTGAGGAGGGTAAAGTTACGAGCGATATCGCTGCTATAGCATCTTCCGCTGTTGATACTGCTGTGCTTAGTACGGCGGCTGTCGAGACCATCGTTGTTGAAACTCCTATTGCTGGGACTCTCACTGCTAAGGCTCCTGCTGCCGAAGACCCCGTGATCGAGGCTCAGATCGTTGATATCGCTGTCGCCCCCACTGTCACTACCGTTGTCTCCAATACTCCTCCTGTCCCAGAGACACCACAATCTCTCCCTGAGCCGTCCCCTCCAACCCTCTCCTTCTCCGCCGTCACCACAATCAATCAAATCCAGCCAATAAATCCCCAGATTCCCAGCACAATTCCCCACACTCCACCAACACAAAGCCCCTCTGAGCTTCTGCAGCCAATAAATCCCCACACCCCACCAACACAAAGCCCCTCTAGCTCCCGCCAATCCCCCTCCGAGCTTCTGCAGCCAATCGCCGAAGAAGTCGATATCCCTGTCACGAATCCAGGCAGTCAACCAGTTGACCAAGAGCCTTCTGCGGATAAGGTAAGCGCCGAGGCCAAGGCCACGGGGACTGATGATCAGGAAGATAATGGGGCTAATGGGGAGCAAGAGGAGAAAGAAGAGAAAGAGAATCCCAGAAAAATAGAAGAGGAACCAGAGCATCTGGCGGATATCCACACTGCCGTAGTAGTCCCTAAGGATGCGCCAGAGGTCCCCCGTGACCTGGTAACCCCAACTGAGACACTCGCTGCCCCTAAGTCTCCAAAAGCCATACAAGCTACCCAATCCCCTATCACAACACCACGTCCAAGCATCGAACGCAACGTCCACTCCTATCAACCTACTCCATCCGCCCACTCCATTCCCGCTCCCGCTCCCCTCATGCGCACCCTCAGCCACCAAAGCCACCAAAGCCGCCAAAGCCATCAGAGTGCCCAAAGCAACCGCAGCAGTATCCCGGTTCCCCAAACGCCACCCCAGTACAACACCCAGTACAGTAACCGCCCACCGAGCCGGCCAGTCTCTTTGTCGCAGACGCCGACTAATGATTCGATGTATGCCCCGTCGCTGCCTAATATGCCTATTAGCCCGCTGGGATCCCCTGGAAGTCGGCCTGGGACTGCCCAGACGTTGCCGGTTCCGTTGCCGTCCCCGGGGGTTGGCGGGGGTTCCGGGAGTGCTGGGGGTAGCAATAGTGGAGGGTTCTTTAGAAAGATGACGGGGCTGAAGAAGAAGCCGTCGTTGCAGTTGGGTGGGATTGGCGGAAGTGGGTCGCCGGGGGCTATAACGCCGAAGGGGAGATTCCAGGGGGCGGTTATGAATGTTATGAGAGGGAGACGGGCTAGTAGTGCAAGCATGGCAAATGTTGTGGTTGATATGCAAGGAGCGGCGCGGAGTGACTTGGCGAGGGGAGCGCGTTGAGGACATTTTGAGATGGACAGAGGCGGACCATAGATTATATGATGAGACAGAGACTTTTGGAGATTATGAGATTGATATCAGTCAGATGCCGAAAGCCTGTATGAGATACAGCTACGAGTATGAGCTTAGTTTATATAGATATTTTACATTAAATGAATTACGACATATTTTTATCCCAAGTTCATCTAATATCGATACTAGAGATGACATGATACGATGTGACACATAGATGAAGTGAAAATTGAGATGCCATACCATCTTTTCTTTCCTTTTATGCTCCCAGATTTTATTCTTTTCTCTTTTTTTTTGGTTTATTATAACTTTATATGAGTGTCCAAAGTTTTAATTTTTATATGTATATATTCTTTTTCATATAGTTTAATACGGCTTAACTATGCCTCCTATTTCGCTGCCAGACTCGACTTCCTCCCTTGTTTGACCTTTTGCATTATCAGATCTACTTCTTTGGGAACTAATATAACCCTATTTCCATATCCGTTTTAAAACCCTACACACGTGATTGGTTCCCGATTTTAGTTCTTAACTGTTAGAGAAGTCTGAGAAGACGAGTATTTTAGCAAAAGAACTGTATAACATATACTTACGGTCTGTTTAGATTTAGCGATGGGCTGAGCTGGAAAATAAGATGGGTCGCTAAGTGGTTTTGAGGGCAGCGTCAGCGCAAATGCAGTGTATTGACCGAATCTCTCATATAAGTACAGTGAAACTCACCACCATGGCCTATTAAACACGGAAGAAAATTGTATCCGACTAATAAATCCAAATATATATTCATAAATGACGAGTAGTAATCATAACCATAAAACATCAACCCGGTCTACCCCGCCTCCCTTCTCCCCTTATCCTTTTATCCTTCCACCCCCAGCAATAGAGCCTAAGCCCTCTAGAGTCTAAAAATGATAATGAACCAAATATCTCTGCTTAAAGTTCTCATGTTCACCGTCTGTTGTTCGACGCCGGCATTTCTCCATACCGTCCACGGATCTGCGTAGTATCGTAGGCCTGGATAACCCTGGTCTGGGATTCGTCGGCCTGAGAGAACGCATAGCCACGCTGCTTGCGCATTCTCTGTACCTGCCGCACCTTGCGAATGGCCTTCTGGAACTGCTCCATTCTAAACGTCGTGGAAAAGGTTGGTTAGCCTCAAAAACTCAATAACAAATATGGATCATAGCATCACGTGCTATATTACGTGAAAAAGATTATAAACTTACCTAGGGCGGTAATCCTGAATGTTGTACTTCTGGATTTCCTGGATATGGTGGTATACCTGTGGACGGTACATTCTCTTGGCGAACTTCCAAGCAAAGTCTCTCAACAAACAAAGACAGGCAATGCCAACCATTTGCAGCCAGAAGACAGGGCTTGAAAAGACGTTGGGAATGACACCATGGTACTCGGGCGAAATTCCCAGCTGAGGGGCGACGGTACCGTACACAGCGATGAAGAGGAACCAGAAACCAAGAGAACCTGGGATGGCAAGTACGTGGTATTTGGTCCAGTTGCTAGTGATCAAAGCCGCTTTGCCCAGAACAGTAAGCAGAACAGCCCCGTACAGGGCAGTACCCCACACCCAATGTCCGGCAATCTTACCATCGCCGAGGATCAGATCACCGTACCAGATGAGTTCAGCAGAGATGTAGAGAACAAGAGAGTGGTACATGGCGTTACCAATCCACTGGTAGAAAACCTTCATCTTGAAGGCGTCATTACGCTGTCCCATGCCATACAATTGCGGATATCTATCCAGAAGACGGGCAGAGATGAACTGATCGCAAATACCAATGGCGAGCGGCGGAAGAACAGTGAAGAACACATTATAGAAAGAAAGAGTCCACGACTCAAAAATGACTTGGCCAGAAAAGACATTGCGGAATGTAAACTAAATGATTGTTAATTAGATATTCCCAGATGCTCCAGATTGAAGATAGACTTACCCAGAACTGCGTCATATACAGGGCAATGTTCTTGTAAAAGGAGAACAAAATAGTTTTGGTAACCCGTTGATAACTCCAGGCGCCGTGAACCAAAAGAAGCTTCTTCAAGTAACGGAACTGAGCAATAGCCACATCGGCACTACGCGCAGCCTGGAGACCCTCCATACCACTGATACCAACGCCAATATGCGCAGCCTGAATCATAGAAACATCATTGGCACCATCGCCGATGGCCAATAAAATAGAGTCCTTCTGGTACCGCTTAACCAACTTGACAACCAAAGCCTTCTGAAGGGGAGATACACGACAGCAGACGACTGCCTTACAAATGATGGCTAGATCAAGGAACGTCTTCTCCAGATCAGCCTCCAGGGCGTATGTCAGCGATTTACCGTCAATGACTAGGGCAAGAGTTTCTGACTCAATGTTCCCATCACCTTGGGTTCGAATAGCGGCCAATTTCTTTTCCAGATTATCACGGGTAGCTTCAGCGGTTTCTTCATTGACGATGAGAAGCATCATGTCCTCAGACAGCAATTTGCAACTCATGCCGATGTTAATAGCTGTCTCTTGACGGTCACCAGTCAGAACCCAGACCTTAATGCCAGCCTCCTGAAGGGTGTGAATAGTCTCAGGAACGCCATCCTGCAGCTTATCCTCAATAGCAGTAGCACCAAGCAAGAAAAACTCTTTCTCGATAATTTCAGCGGCCTTGTCGAGCTCATCCGAACGGTTACCACCGACAGTGTTCATGGCAACCTCAAAAATCTTCATCCACTCAGTAAATTCCTCCTCGGGGATCTCACGAACAGCCAAACACAGAGTCCGCAGACCTTCAGTGGCATACTCTTCGAGGTGGCGCAGGGTAGCTTCAACGTGAGGGTTGTTGTCGTTCAGCCGTTCCAAAATAACCGTATCAGCACCTTTGCAGTACAAGCGAATCTTTCCATCGGGGCAGCGGTAGATAGTAGACATACGCTTACGAGTGGAGTTGAATTCGCAAACGGCTAATAACTCAAATTCATGCTCCCGGCCTTGCGCCTCCATTATGACGGCACGGGGCTTACGGGCAGTGAAACGATAGCCAAGGTCCACAGCTCCCTGAACCAGCGCACCCTCATCAGGAGAAGCGGCTTGGTACTTGATGTTATCTTTCTCATCACGCTCGGGAATAACAGTGTGACAGGTAGCCAGTAGAGAAAGAAATTGGTCAATGGCCGGGGCAGTAGGGTGAGAGGTGGTATTTGAGCGAAGAGTCTTGAAATCATGGATACCAACCTCAACACCATCCTCAATAGTAGCACGACGATCTTCAGGAACTTCATCAGCATATTGAATACCAGCGATGGTGCACTGACGGAACTCCATCATATTACAAGTCAGGGTGCCGGTCTTATCTGAGAAGACAAATTCCACCATGCCCAACTCTTCAACCAAACTCGAAGTGCGGCAATTGGCAGCAGTATCAGTCTTCTCATAATACATATCCAAATCGTCGTTGATAAGAGAACCCTGATACAACTTGACCATTTCTACCGTAACGAACAGAGAAATGGGAACTAACGCAGAGAACAATACCCAGTATGTAACAAGATCCTTGAAAATCGTGGCGACAATTTGGCCCACGGTATTACTTGGCGGTAGCTTGAGGTAAGTGAGACCAGAGCCCATAATCTTGCGCTGGACCAAATCTCCAGCCGTACTAATGACACTAAGAATCATGAGCAATCCAACAAGAGCAAGAACAAGAATATTCAGCTGACGCTCAACCTTAGTCCGCTTAATAGGAGCGGCCGTAGCGTTACGCATAAGCTTAGTCTCGTGGCCAGTAAAAACAACGACACCGTGAATCCACGGTGTGTTACGGAGCGTAGCACCTCTGAGGAGAAGCTGTTCAGGGTTCAGAGAAAGTTCCTTTTCGGCACCAGCATGCTGCATAGTAATCGTAGCTTCGTATGTGTATAAACTGCTGTTGGGTTGCTCGGACTTGATGCGGCCTCCAAGGCGGGAAAGTTCGTGCGGACTGACAATGGTGGAGGTTTCTGGAACAGCTTGCTTGATTTTGAGATTGGTTTCACCATCCAAGTTTGCGGTCTCAATATAGCACAAACCCTCAGGTTCCGAAGATGCTAAAAGCACAATGTCGGCGGGGAAAGACTCCTCCGATTCCACACGAATGATGTCGCCAACAGCCACGTTAATCCACTTATCATCCACAAACTCCGAGCCACGAAGAATTCTGGCTTTCGAATTATTGAGCGCATTGTCGGCAGCTTTGCGGCGGTAATCCTCAATAAACTCCTTGACACCGGACACAAACAGGACGACTGTCAAAGGCGCGATTGTTGTGTATTTGTTAGTGGGTGATAGATTTGGAATTTGTTGCAGGATAGCAGTGAATAGGAAGAAGACGTTGGCGAACTTCGAGAATTGCTCGTAGAAGAATTTCGGAAGGAATGTCGCAATATTGTATTTCGAGGTTGAGACATGATTGTCAATGTACTTGGACTCGGCATTGGCTGGAGGGTTGTTGACGTGAATGATGCGGGGGCCGAGAGTTGAAGGATCTACCTCTTTCCGCTTGAAAATGGCCGCTAAGTCGAAACCTTTCTTTTTTGCTGGTGGAGGGACGGCTCCGGTGCCTCCGGGAGCGCCACCACGCGGGGTTGTCAGAGGCAGGTCCATCTCGGAGTATCCTTGGCCCATGCCCAGCGCATTCTTCATCTTCCCTACCAGCCCGCCGCCAAGTGTCAGGACACTATTCCGGTTATGAGCCGCGGCTTGCGGGTCTTGCACATCAGAACCACCACCACTATGGTAGTATGAATTCGTCTCTTGTCGATACATTGAGGCGGCGTCGTCGTCGGCGTATGGTTGGTAGTCGCTTAAACCACCGTTCGAAGTGGCTCTTTCTCGGTTGTAATAGGGATTACCAGGAGATACTGATGGCGCTGGCATTGAACTGGCTCCCATGTTGGAAGAGGCGTACACAGGAGGTCTGCTACCAACAAAATTATCGTAGGACTCTGATGGACGATCTTGTCCTTGGATCTGGATCTGAGGCGGCGGCGCCTGCGCGTGAGCCTGTGCCTGTGCCTGTGCTTGGTGACTGGCATTGTACGACTGCATCAGGGCGTCGTCGTTCATGGGAGATCTCTGACCATTACTGTATGCCGGTTGGTCATTGTCTAGATCTAGAAGGAGATCTTGTTGTTGATATTGTTGGGACCCGCCAGGAGGGCCACCAGGAGGTCTCCCGTCCATGGCTCGGGATAATGTGAGAGTGGTTAGTGGCTAGCGAGGGTGTAGGCCCAGATTCGAATGGGGTGTGATCGCAAGCAAATGTATAAAGACGAATAGGATACGTTAAGAACGATAAGGAGGTGTAGATGCAGCGAAGACCAGCTTGTACAGTGTACTATTGATTTAACAAGCGTTGAGATTGTCGGTAATGTACGAAACGTCTAAAAAGTTGTTACGGCGCTATTGATGCATGTGAAGAGGCAGTACAATGGTAGTAGCCAGGGCAGTGTCTTGATCAAACAGGGTCCCAATGGCTTCCAGAACGAGATCTAGTCTCCTACCAAGCCTGGAAGTATAGGAGTCTTTCGAGAGAATATTCTCAATTGTTGGGTTTAGAGTCACCGTTTGGTAGGCTTCCCTGTTTCTGGTATGCGTCGTGCGTCGTGGGAGCTCGTGTTGAGAGGGATATCTAAGGCTCATGCAATAGCTTATCCGCTTCACGAATAAAATCGGACGTAGAGTGGATGGTGCGGAGAGTTTTGCAGAAAACGAGATTGTTACGTCGAAAAATTATGCAAAGAATAATTGTCGACGGTCAGGAGTATTGAATAAAGCCCGCGAGAAATATCAAAGGCAAATGATAGAAACTGGAATGCCGGTTCTTTTGGTTGTAGAGTGTATCAGAATATCAGCAGACAAAAACCAGTAAGAATGGCGTTGGGGTAAAGATATTCTCAAAGCTCAAGGGCCAACAACAACAACAGTAATGTTATTATAAAATGAAACGTGCTGAATAAATGAAAGACCAGTAGTTAGAGAAAGTTTCACGGTCAAACTATAAGATTGCGCAACATGTATCAAAGAAACAAAGAAGCCCCATATGCTTTGCCGTAAAGCACATATGACAGCGTGGATTACGTCGGTCCGGGAGAATCGGCGGAGGCGATTTCTGTATAGTGGTAGATTATGGTGGGGAGAAGGCGCAGTGGGAGATGTTGGTGTGATTACCCGTGGGTATGCCAATGAACGGAGGAATAGAGCAGGCAATTCGAAATTGACTGACAGGCAAAGCCACCAAGATGGACGAGGGGGGGGGTGATGTTTCAAGGCTAGTTGATTTGGAAAAGATGTTCCGCCATTAACAAGCACTAATACTAGAGCTATACAGCATCTAGCTTGATGATTGGGATTTCCTCTATACGAAAGAACCGGGGAGACTTATTGGAGTGGGTAATTGGGGGTCAAGAGAACATATTGGCAGGATGAGGGGCGCTGTGACTTACCTGTTGACGGTGGCTATCGTCGTTGTCGGTGTGGCTAATGCTTGTCTATTTCCAGGGACCAAGAGCAAGAGTACCACTATGATTGAGGGGCTTATGTGGTCCAGTGGTTTTCACGGAAGGGTTCGTCGGAGAATGGAGACAAGGAGGATATGGGGCAGCTAAGACAGATCAAAGAATCAATTGATCAAAGGTGAAAGGAAATATAATGATGAATTGGATAAAATAGTTACTGATTCAATAATATTGGCAAGACCAACTGCAAGGTCGCCTGGTCGCAAACAGTAAGCAATATTTGGGCGGGTGGTTTGTAGTGTCAACGTCTCAGGATCAAGGAGAAGGGGGCGGAGGCCTAGAGCGAAAATGTACGACAGGCGGAATGGCGACATCCAACGAGGCGCAGGTATGGCATACAAAGAAAGAAAAAAAAGCCTAGGTTTAATGCAAGGAAGCCCTGGGATGGAAGACTAAAGCTTCAATAGTGGCGACTGTGGTCCAGTCGAGCAGAGCGCCAATGTGGTGTTGCGATTTGGCAGGTGATTGTTGCTGCGAAATGGATAATGGAGAAAACGACGTAGTTCCAGAAATAGGTTCTAACGGATTTCAGATGGTTGCCGATTGATGGTGATGAATCATAAATAGTTATATTATGATATTTGCCCAAAGTGATATTGAAATCAGAATATGATGACCTCAAAATATCAATTAAAAATTATCACGAAATTCTCCTTATTCACTAAATCTCAACCAACCAAATCTGCAGGTACCTTCCCTTCTCATCAAGACGCACATAAAATTTTGAATGTCGCCCAATGCAGCAGGAACTACCTGCAAATCTCAACAGCCATTGATGCAGCTTTCTCCTTGCAAGCCTGAACGGGTCAGCGACATTAGAGCCACAATAAAAATAACAGTGCAAATATACGAATAATTTCTGCAGGTTAATCTTACTTCATATTGTGTGGCCTCTTTGGAATCATAGGTAATAGTATACGCTGATTGTCAGTTTTCTCACTGACATCATGGATCTTGAAAGTCTACGCCCATGGGTCCAAACCAGATACCTTTGGCCTAGACCTCTCAACATTCAATATCAAGCCTGCAATTATTCAAATATACACTGGGAATGATTCCGGGCTCTGTTTCTTCGCTCCTACCATCGCTACCGTCTTCTGTCTCGCCTCGACTGATTGCTATTTTCATGTACATCTATCTTTTCCCTCCCATATATAACTACCACCCTCAGCCCCTCGCAACATGTCCCTCACCTCCCAGTCGACCTCTCGTATCGTCGCGCTTAGGCCTATATCTCCTGGCATTATGGAGCTCATCGTCTCTAGCCCCTCTCTTGTGCTTCAACACCATGCATGTCGTTCACTATGGATGCAGAGACCCCTGATGAACGTCCTGACCGCACCAATGCAGAGACATAGTCGACAGTATCATTATTCAGTGGACCAAGTAGTCCGACAACATCGTCTTGTACCTACATGTCGATTCCTTGGCCTTATTACCATGCTATTGGCCAAAAGGTCTTGGCTGGCAGTCATCAGGCCACATGCCCCCTTCCCACGATATCGTTCCTATCATGTCCCTGGATACGTACTCAAGGTGGATATGATCCACATGATTCCGCAAGTGGCCACGACTTCTAAATTCTATGGTATATGAGTTGCTCTAAACTACGTAATCTCCTGGTACAAAAGTGCCCACCACGATAGGTTCTACCCTCGTGAAGTCCGTAAATGAATGTCCGACTCATGTGATCCTATAAATATGTGTAACCCTAATATACAGGCTGACTCCAGGAAAACATTATTTAATTGCCAAGCGATGCTGTTTATTTCTCAATACGATGTCATATATGCATATAATATAACCGAAATCACAAGTAATGATCACTAACATTTGAAATATATAATCGAGTCTACATATAAAGCTACATGGTCTCGGAACTTCAAACTCGTCTTCTCCACCTCCAAATCCCCGAGGATTGTCCTCACCAACCACAGTCTAGATACCGAAACAACCTAGCGCAAAACAAACCGTTCAATTTGTCACTAGTGATCTGTTACACAGGCCTATCTATACATGATTGTTGCGTGAGGGCTGTTCACACAAGAAACAAAACCCCGCTCTTGTCCGACTCGGGGCCGATCCATGTCCTCTCTATTCTCTATCTTTAACGAGCGATCAACGCCATGTTTGACTATTGGATTAAACATATCACAGCCTTGGAAGGGAAATCAACAATATGGGACAAGTAGAAATCATAATCCATGTGAATTCATCTTCGTTCTATCAAAATGACCTTTAAATCTTGGGGGTATCAACCAGCTTCTCCTTGGACAACCAGCTAGAAATGACCGAGTTGACCTTCTCCGGCTGCTGAACCAGAACCCAATGACCAGCCTCGACCGTCTCCCAGGTCAAGTTATCAAAGTGCTCCTTCATACCCTGAGCCATCTCGGGTCTCAGAGCCATATCGTTGGTAGCCTGAATGAACAACGACGGAATGGTAAACTTGTACTTGGGGTCCAAACCAGTGCCCTTCTCCTCGTTCCAGCAGTCATCGTCAAAGTTCAACTTGCGAGTGCGGTACCAGTTAAGGGGACCACGCAGACCGTTGCGAGCCTGCTCCTTAGCATGGTGGTCGAGGTCCTCATCGGAGACAACAGGGCAGTGCTGAGTTTGTTCGAGCACAGTCAGGTCGGCACCAGTCTTGACAGAGAACGCAAGGCCCTCACCGTTGGGGGCAGGTGCGCCGAACAGCTGGGCCAGGAAACCACGGATGGTCGTGAGATCGTGAGCGGCCTTCTCGACCTCGCCATCGCGGAACTGCAGCTGGTAACCGAACGAGGCGAACTTGGGAGTCTTTACAACGACGTCAAGATCATAGAAGGTGGTCGAAGGGGCAATGTACGGGGTGCAGACGACGAAGATGGCCTTGATGAACTCAGGGTGCCACATGGCCATTCTCCACGCAGCAAAACCACCCCAATCGTGGCCACCCAGGATAATCTGAGCAGTCGTCGACCCAACCTCATGTCTGACCAAGTCCTTGAGGTCCTGGGCGACGTTCTTGATGGTGTACTTCTCGAGCTCCTGGGGAGCATCGGTGCCTCCGTAGCCAATCTGGTCAGGAACAATGACGCGGAGGTTCAGGTTGACAAGAGGGGCGATCTGGTACTTCCAGCCGATGGCAAGATCGGGGAAACCGTGAATGAGGAGGACAGTATCGACGGGGGTGCCCTGGGGCTCGGCGACGATGTAGCGGTACTTGGTGCCATTGATAGTGGCAAACTTGTAGACGGCACCAGGCACGCCGGGGACGGGAGTAGTCTCAGCCATGATAATTAGCTCAATAGACTAACAAAAAAAACAATTGATTGGAAATGAAAATAGAGGTGTGTGGTGTTGGGTGAGTATCGCAATGCAAAACTCTCAATGCCTTCCATCAAAATCATCACCAACAACATACGCGGGCGTTAGCTATCTTTATATTCGTCTCCAATCGATGATATTTCCAATCCCGCCTGGCGGAACTTTCCCTTTTGAGTCTCATCCTCCGGTATCTACCCCACTCTTCCTCAGCATTGAAGCAGGAAGGTCCCAGCTTCCCAGGTTGCATGTGCATCCCCCAGCCTACTTGCGGCGAAAACAAGGGCAGGAGCGAAGTCCGCCTGAATGAGCGAAGTCCGCCTGAATGAGCGAAGTCCGCCTGAATGAGCGAAGTCCGCCTGAATGAGCGAAGTCCGCACGGGTAAGTTGAGACAAGTTGGTTGGTAGCATGAGGCTTGTTGATGATGCGGTGGGTAGTATAGTGGGGCGACAGGTCGGGTGTGTTACTGTTTGGGGGAACGCAGCCTCGGTTTGTAGCGACGTGGGGAGCTTGGGTTATTTGCATAAACAATAAGGGGCCAGGCGACGAAACTTGGCCATACAAATTATGCTTAGTACACAAAGATGTTTGGAACACATATGTGGTATATTTAGAATATTGTTAATGGTTCCAGCCCCAGGGCATAATTATGCTTTATGTGATTCTTAACTGTGCGAATGCCTTCTAGATGTTTTCAATGCGTGATATCATCATGTAACTGCACCAACCCTTGCTGACAACCCCGAAGATTAACCTCACTATCAGAGCTCCCTCCGGCCAAAATTTAATAAATCAACGTATCCTCATCCGCCTCCAAAACCACATCAGCCGATTCTTCCACCGGCTTCTGTGCCATCTCTACATCCAGACTCTTGACTTTGTCTGTGCCAACTGTCCCATCTACAGCTTTGGCCCCCTCAACATGCTCTAGGACCTCGTCTTCTCCTCGAGAAGTAACTGTAGAGGGGTCTTCCATCCCCAATGTAGCATCCCCCGCCGCTTCCGCACCTCTGGTATCACTCTCGAGGCCAAATGGTCTCCCAATATTACTGTCCGACATCAGAGTCCCCTGTGCTTTGTCTACAGCCGGCCCGTCGGTATCCATAGCATCGGCCGCTGCGTCAGACACACCGCATGCAGCCTCCTTGTCTATTTCCATGTCATCCCCGGCATGCCTATGGCTCCCGCTGCTTTCATTTTGCATCTCTACATCTCGGCC
Organism: Catunica adiposa; assembly: GCA_001640685.1. Lineage (NCBI taxonomy): Eukaryota > Fungi > Ascomycota > Sordariomycetes > Microascales > Ceratocystidaceae > Catunica > Catunica adiposa. The sequence continues at coordinate 85,951 of LXGU01000062.1, forward strand.
TGCATTTCCATAGTCTAGATTATCCGGCTTTGGTGACGGATGGCTATCGGAGCATCGGCTCCTGCTTCTGCTTTCGCCGTGGTGTGAGAGGGCACTATGAGATCGCGATCTGCTGCGGCTGTGGCTACTAGAACTGCGCGATCTGCCGCGCTCTATAGGGTAGGGGTCGGGTGTGATGACTCGACGAACTGGGCTGCCATGTCGTTTGGTTGACTGGGTCTTCTTATGAACGAAGTTTGCCAGTTCTCTCTCGATTTTGTCTTCGGCGTCGTCGATTTGGTCGTCAATTTCGCGCTCTTGTTCACGGGTGAGTTTCCATGGGCGGTAGTACTAGAGAGAAGAGGGTTAGGTCATCAGGACTATGCCATAGGGACTTCAGGAATTCATAAGTACGTACAATTATGGGTTTAGTCTTTGTCTTTAGGCAGCGGGATTGTAAGCGCATTGCTTCGTGACGTGCAAGCATCTACACATGACGTTAGTGGGTATTCTTTTCTGGATTTAAGACTTGCAAGTCCAAACTTACCACTTCTTCTTCAAACACAATCTGTTCCCTCATCCGTATTTGCTTCATCTTCCTTCCACGTTCCGCCCTCAACTTCTCTCCCTCTATCCTTTGCTGTCGCAGTTTATCCCGCTGTCTGTCCTCAATCTCCTGCCTCCTCTTCGTCGCCTGCGAATCTCTCTGCCCACCTTGACTCTTATTAAGCGTACTTAACAAGCCTCCAAACAAACGTTTACCTCTCTTTGTCTCCTCCTTCCTCACTCGCTCTCTCTCGGCCTTCTTCTCTGGTGGTGTTGGCGACCGAGGTCTCACTGGTGATCTCGATCTCGAGCGCGAACGGTTATAAGACCGTGAGCGGGAGCGATAGTGCGACCGATTACGCGAGCTTTGCCGCGTGGGCGAGGCCGAGTGGGTGCGTGCATTACGAGACTGTGGGGAGTGAGATCTAGAGCGAGAGCGGGATGCGACACGGGGCTTTTTGGTCGTGTCATCGTGAGCTGGTTCGGGGGAGGCAGAGGCCTTGCGCTTGTGTGATTGCGGGGGGGCCATTATTTCATCGGTAGCTTGAGGTTCGGAGGTTGTGTCTGTGACAGGTTCAACGGAGTCGGTCGCCATTCTGGACGTCAATTTTATGTTAGCGGGCAGTAATACGGTAAGCGGATTCTGGAGAAGTCAACGATGACGTAACAGAAAACTTACACGTCGGCATCAGCCATGGTGAATAGTATATTTGAACTTGTATAGAATTAAATAAAGGTTAAACAAAAGGTAGACTTTTTAGAAGCTCAATGGGCAATCGAATGAATCAATGGTTCGCGAAGGGTCACAACTAGCAATGCTCAAAATGTTGCGACCGCAGAATGTTAGAATCCTTCCAAGAAATTAATTATTGGGCGCAAGGCTAAGAAAATGCATGCGACTAATCAACATGGACCCACATTAGGTAACACACGGGTTCCGTCTAACACGATGTCTTCAATAAGTTGACACTGGGTACATATCTGGCAGGAACAAAAGACCAGAAGATAAGACACTTTGAAATTCTATGGTCTCGTGGTTCTAATATACAACTTAGTATATCTTAAATTTGCTTTAGTCATCTCCTGTATTATGTAGCCTATTTGACGTATTTTTTCTACAATTTATATGTCAATATTTAACCGACATACAAGCGGTCGCAAGGATTCCACGAGGCTGAATAATTATTGATATCATCATAAAGGCTTCTGCAACCTCTCTCACATACATAACATTATTCTCACTTTCTTCTCCGCATATACTCCTAATATCACACCACATACCCACCCGCCATGTCTCGCCATCACCCGTGAGTTTCTTCTTCCCCAGTTCTGGAGTTCCTAGCTAACCTTACCCTTAGTGATCTCGTAATGTGCCGTAAGCAGCCCGGCATTGCTATCGGCCGCCTCTGTGAGAAATGCGATGGCAAATGCCCAGTCTGCGATTCCTACGTCCGTCCTACGACCCTTGTGCGTATCTGTGACGAGTGTTCCTTTGGCAACTACCAAAACAAATGCGTTGTGTGCGGTAATGAGGGAATCTCAGATGCGTTTTATTGCTTTGAGTGTACACGGTTAGAGAAGGATAGAGATGGGTGTCCAAAGATCATAAATCTGGGTAGTTCTAGGACAGATGTAAGTTGGAGTTTGAGCGGTGAAAGATTCCCGACACGAAGACAACCTGCTAACTGTCTTATAGCTGTTTTACCAAAAGAAAACGAATCGACAACCAAATTACTAACAGTAGAGGAGTATGGGAGGTGGGAGGATGTGATGATAAACAGAAGCACACAGAAGGGCATTCTGGTGATGCTATAAGGCTACTGGGAGAGAATACGGCGTTGTGGTGTTTGTTTTTGGGATCACTCTGCTGCAAATTGGTAATGTTTACTATAATTTAAAATCACCATCTCTTCACAAGACAACCTACAATTCGTCATCACATGAAAAACAAAACAGACAATATAATGAATAATACATAGAATCCAAATTGAATACAAAAAGAGAAAAATAAACCCCCAAACAATATATCAAAAAGAAATATCACAAAAGAAAATCAATTGCAGACGCCATTTGCATATGCATACGAACCAAAGTTGGCTGAGGCCATTCCAATGCCAGCTAAACAAACGAAATCATCATCATCAAGCCCTCCATTACACCCGGAACTCATATCACCATCTACAAGGAGCTCACTTTTGCCCCCATAGATGCCGTCGCCTTCATCTTCATCCACGCATCCCCCACAATCTTCTTGACCTTCTCCCTCACTCCCTTCTTCCCAATCGCCATCAAGACACCCACAATACACGCTACAATCGGCAACAGCACAGCCACATTAACATTCAAAGCCCGACTCAAGTTATCCACAACTCCTTTGATTTGCGCCGCAATGATCCCCGCCTGTCCTGTTAACCCAAATGGATAGGTCGTCGCCACCGGCTTCTTCCCGGCACCCGAAGACCCCCCGGTGTTCCCGTGCACACCCCGATCTCTCGGCACAGGCGCAGAGCTTCTAGAACTAGGCGTCGATGTGTTGGTTATGGCACTTCGGTTAGACGATGAGCCCCATGTTGAACTCTTATTTGACCCCGCGGAACTCCCGGGCTTCTCATCCTCTCGCCGTTGGCGATCTTCGTCTAGTCTTTGCCGTTCTCTGCGTTCGTTATCTTCTCTCTGTCTCCGGGAATCCTCGGCATCCCGTTTCTGCCTCTCTTCGTGTATCCTCTGCTCTTCGAGCTTGCGTCTATTAATGTCCGCCTGTTCCTCCCTTAGGCTTTCCAACGCCTGCATGAAGGCTTCTCGGCGCTCATCATCAAGGAGAGGCGATGACAATATATACGACCTGGCATGTTCCCACTCATCATTACGGAGAAGGACATGGAGCGTATAGAGTTCAAGGATCTTGATACGGGCGTTGAGGTCGCGGGGTGTCTCGGCGCCGGTACCGCGGGTAGGTGAGCGGTAGCGGTGTTGAGGTTTGGGGGATTGAGAAACGGAGTCGAGTTTGCGCGCAAGGTTGAGGGGTGAGTTGTAGCCAGCGAGGAAAGCTTCAAGACGGCGTTGGTTGATGGTCTGGGTACCGCAATGGGCGAGGAGAAGAGTAGCACTAAATGCTCTTTGTCAGTACAAGGTCGCAGTAGGTATTTGGTAGGTATTACACTTACAGATTGATAACGACCTCAGCGTCCACGTCCGCTTCCATACCATGATATCCATTCTTCACAACTTCTTCCCAAATATCACCATCCCGCACCTTTGCGCAAATATCACGATAGTCCTGGGCCCCGATGCTCTCCTTCCCCTCCTGTGGCTCCAACTCGGCAATTGCATTCAGAATTGTCAAATACAAACTCCACACCTTGACCCTATTTGACTTGGATGCTCTCGCTACTGGAGGCGCTTCGATGAGCACACCAGCTTCAGTCACAGCCTTTGGGGTAACAAGCGGCAGCACTGTTGATAAAGCTTCAGGCAACCGACGCGTGAGAAAAAGCGTCGAGGCCTGTCGGTATGACTTGGCGATATGCGATGTCTGCCGCGCGTTGTGCACGTTGGATAGCGGTGCTATTGAAGAGGCGAAACCGCCATCGTGGGCGGGACTGATGGTGGCCGCCGAGAATGAACTGTCCATAGACATCTTTTCTGGGGCCGTAGAGGTCGATATTATGCACTCAGTATGCAATTTGTGGTGGTCGATAATCCGAATGTGTTTTGAGTGGCAATGGGTAGTGAGGTGTTGTTTGGAGCGGCTGGCTTAGGAAGTTGTCGTTTCGGATCTAGATAATAGAGAGGTTGGCGACCTGGATGCTAGCAGCGGGTGTATGCAGCAATTTGTAGGGCTAAGGCAAATAGAGACAGAGGCTTCAAGTATAGTTTAGAAGTTTGGAGAAGACGTGTATCATTGAATATGTATCACAAAAAAAACCCCCAGAATTATTAAAAGAGCGGCAGTTTCATTAATAGAAACGGGAACACAAGGACGAAGGCGAAGAATGAGAAAGAAAAAAAAAACACCGTCAATATGATCAACAAAGCATCGCGATCTTACTCTAGTACTAAAGAGAAAATACCAAGCAATCGTTGTTGCGGTGAAGATGGATTCCCCCAATACCCACTAATAGCCTCCCCCACGAGCCCCAAATATCACCACTAAAATCAGCACTATTGTTCTGCCCAGCTGAGCAACTCCAACTCAGGATCCAGGCACAGAGGCAAAAGGAAATTGTCCCAACCAAAAACACAAGGGCCCATTCACATTCTTGCCTCGGCTGCTTCTCAAATACCACTTGACCCATGCTCTTCTGCCACCACCTCCGCGGTACCTGCTCACATGCGCCAATTCCCCCAAGGCCCAAGAAGTACCACGTCTCTGCTTAGGTAATCGGCTCCAGGCTCCTGGGGGAAGCCAAGCTGTCGAGCTTCGATCTCAGTGGCTTCAGACAACGCAAGTCTGTGGCACAGAAAGTTATGGATGTATTTTTTGAGTATTTTTTTTTTGCCCAGCCTTTAGCATTTGAAGCGTGGATGGAAAACTGAGCGAGTCTATTTCAATCCTAGAGACCACTTTGGCGCCTAGGAGCTGCAGGTTGCGCACTTTGCATATCAGCAGTTCACTTTATGCACGTCGATTGGCCGTCTCCGTCGCACCAAATCCAATCGATCCCTCTCCTGCGGCCCTAATATTGCAAAGCCCTGTCGCCAGAGAAAACACTAACATTCCAGAAACAACCGAAGTTTGCCCTGAACCCGACTGGATCTCATGAGCATGTGATCCTGTGGACGGAGATTAGCTATGTGATGTCTTTTGGTGTCTTAAAGGAAGTCATCTGATTGTTATTCATGCAAAAAGTCACGCATAAAATCTCCTCATGTTGCTGCATGAATGTTTAGATCACGACTAACATGACAAGTAAACAAAGGTGCACGACCTCTAGAAGAAAACGAGTAAATACCACCAGGATCATCCGTCAAGGCACGGCCATAGGATCTCCGAAATATCTTAGTTATCTAACCCTATCACTCTCGGTGGCTGAATAACTAAGTAATTCATCATAAATTCTCTTCTCTAATACAATGGTTTGGGGTTTCATTTTCTTTTGCTTGTTGCTGCCGCAAGTTCTTACTCATTGAATTACTACATCCTCCTACATACCTCTCCTATGCTCTTGTCGTCCGTTCACCATATTTCTCTCCACATCAATGACATCATCCTCATCCTTCTCCAGCATACTTGCTTCCATCAACTGGCCCTGCAATATCCACCCTGCCTCCACAGCAAACCTGACTACGTCTTCCGCCGATCCAAAGCACGGAGCTCCCTTCTCAGCGTTCGGGTCCAGATACTGCCAAAGCTCCGCAGTGTCTTTCTTGAATCTTTGCAGTTGCTTCTTGTCACCTTTGAAGTGTATTGTCATGTATTCGTAAATGTATGCCAGCCAAAGAACGTTGCTATAAGGAGCGTAATCATCCCAGCAAATAGGACCCTCGATTCCTTCTTCATAAGGAATGTTGTGTCTCTCTGGGGGTAGCCAGTCACGACTGCCTTTCAGCAGGAATGATCGCATCTGGCGATATACTCGACACTGATCGGCATGAGTGCTGGTAAAAAGACTGAGGTCTTTTTCAAGATCACAAGCAATTGCCAGTTCCTCTTCGTTCCCGCAGTCTGGATCTTCTGCACGGGACAACCCGTAATCCAAGATGGTAATATCTAAACCTGAAAATCCGAAGAAATGTGTATCTTGCCGCGATCTGACGTAGGGTTTCCGTACTTGGCGCAAGCACAAGTTTCCCTCGTGTAAATCCCGATGCTGTCTAGTGTCAGTCGATGTAATGCCTTATAACCTTCCACTTTATACCCATATACTGACCTCAAACAGTACCAATTCTTCAGCTCTTGCCAAAGCGATAGCCACCAGAAAGAAAGCATCCCACAGTTGATCAGTTGATACCATCTTGAAATCCTCCAGTGCAGTTCCCGCATCACCAAGCTCGATTACCATAAATCTAGTGTCATCAAGATAGCGACTTGGTGAAGGATAGAACTGCAATCGATCCGAATCCTGTCTCTTGGCCTTGCGGTGAAAGGCCTGGTGAGTTTCCAGCAACGCTTTCGGTGCCTTTCCTTTGACGATATATCGTTCCTTATAAACTACAAACCCTGGGATATCTGCCAAACACTCTGATATCCTAAGCTCGCCTAAGAGATCAGCTTGAGCATGAGGCTCCTCGTCAACTAATCCAGACCGTCTCTGAGTGGCTGTCTGTGGCTTGATAGGAGATTCTAAGCGAATAACCTTTATAATACTGACCCCTTCGCTGGTTGTCATGCGGTAGACTTCGGCGTAGGATGCTTCAGCGATCTTTTCAATCTTGTCGCCTTCAAGGCAAACATCATCCCAGCTGATGACACGAAGTTGAGTGTCTCCAATATTGCTGTAAATGCTCTCGGTATCGCATTCTTCCTCAGTATCAGCATTGATACCCGCTGGTGGGGTGACAAGTGAACGTCTTTCCGTGGTCTGTTTGGGAGATTGCCTAGGAATAGATCTCTCTTCCTGGGCCGCATATGATACTGATTCTTTAGTGTGCTGAAAAGACGATGAATCTTGAGGTGTCAAGTCATTCGTATCCAGAATTGTTATGTTCTGCAGTTCCGCTTCGAGATCCTCAAACTCTTCGTCATCTCCAAATATAGAATCATCGTCAGAGCCTATATATGCTGTCTTTCGCATACGAGGGGTGTCCGGGCGTTTAAAACGAGAAAGTAAGTTCACGGGCGATGGCCGGACAACACCACGTCCATAAGACCCCTGAATTCCATCGTTATAAACTCGTGGTCTATCTGGAGTTTTTGCATTTGGTAAAGCTCGACTGTGACGAGTCATAATGAAAAGGTTTGAACGTTGCTTAATATATAGTATAATATCGTTTGTACATGACAGTTGCAGAAGTGAACTTCACCCTTTGCGCGCCAGAGGTTTTAAAAGTCTTAATGTTTACATTGTACTTCAATACATCATCGACACTAGGGTTAGAATTGGAATAACAATAACCCTGTTACATCCGACCCACATTTCAAACTTATCTTATCAGCACCTTCAAATAAGAACCAACTTACAAGCAAGCAAGTCAGCTCCAATGATTTGGTAGGTGCCACAGGATCCACTTGTCTCCAGCATTGGCGGATTCCGAGTAACCAGGTGGCCGCTAACGTCAAGCGAATCATTGCATGCGATTTCGCTTCTTCTCTGTTTCTTTTGTGGTTTTTGTTCCGATAAGCTCCTCATTTTTTTTGGTTCGACGATCTATTGCTGCGCGACCAATTCGACCTGCACAATGACCAAGATCATAGATATCCTGACGGTTGGCGCCGCGCTGATTGTAGCTGTGGCCGCTGAGGGAACTGGTATGTGGCGATTATTTGTTAAGATACTTGTTGTGTCGTGTGCTTCAAACGCTATTTCTGATATCGACACGTCATGACTAAGAGCTTTGATTTAACACATGTATTTGTATTATTCATCTTGGAACTAACAGTTTTATCTTAAATATATAGAAGCCAAGCCCACTGAAGCTCCTTCCTCTCTCTTCGGCTCCATCCTCACTAAGATTGGCGCCGGTGGCCAGATCTCCCCAGTCGGCCGCCCCTACACCAAGTGGTACAATATCCACGAGCGTTACTCTCTCTCCGATTTTCAGGGTGAAGCCTATATTATTATCATCACCTCTGTTCTCTTCATCTTCCATTTCCTTGGTGTCCGGGCCAACCGGGCCAAGGCCGATGCTTGGGCCAAGGCCAACGGCTCCCTGCTGAAGCAGGAGTACGCTCTGGTTGGCTTTGGCGGCACCCCCACTTTGAACTCTGATGTCAATGATCCTTCGGGTGTTCTGCGTGAGAAGTCGTTGTTTGAGTTTCAATCATATGCTTCGGGCCGTCGCAACACTGCCTTCACTGATGTGAACATTGTCCTCAAGCGCCGTTTCAACCCTGTTATCAGACTGATCGAAGCTGGAATTACCTTCCTGTGGGATAGCATTACCCCCCCCGTTGATCAGGTTGAGCTCATTACCTACCCCTTCGACGGCCTTGAGGCGAAGACTGTCCGCCAGATTGCCTTGACTGCTGAGCCTAAGAATCAGGAGAAGAGCACGTTCGATGGCTTTGTGTGGGCCGTCGTTCACAAGGATCAAATGAAGCGTCTTCGTGATGAGCGCTACGATCTTTCTTTGACTGTCACCAAGGATACCCCGAAGCTTCCTGCTTGGGCTACTGTTATGAGTGAGAGCGCTGAGATTACCGAGGCGCTTCTGACCAAGGACCTTATTGCTGCAATTGAGACTGCTGGTGAGCTGTTCGACTACATTGTCATTACTGACCAGCCTGGTGTTAGACCTACCACGTAAGTTGAACGAAACCTTTATCAGTAGAAAACGTGCTAACCATCAATACAGCATCGAGGAGACCACCCCTCGCAAGCGTATGTTCTTCCGCTACCGCCTTCCCTCCGATGACAACTACGACCGTTTCAAGCCCATCCTGGAGTACTTCCTCCGTCTCCCCGACTACCTGGTCTCGACTTGCCACTTCCGCCCCGAGATTCTGCGCAAGGTTAAGCACACCCGTGACGAAGCCATCGCCAATATCAAGAGGGCCCTGGAGGGCGAGAAGGCCGAGGAGCGCGCTGCTGAGCGTGAGAGGGTCAAGAAGAACAAGCGCGAGGAGCAGTTGGCTGCACTTAGCGCTAAGCAGCAGAAGAAGTTCCTCGATAAGGAGAGAGAGAAGGAGATGCGCAAGGCGCAGAAGAAGTCAACCGTCCGCAGTTAGACTGCATCAGATATGGAAGTTGTTGTGTATGATAGCATATTGGAGTCTGAGAGGTCATGTTCGCATTATATAGAACTACCACTCGTAATTATAAAATAATACTATTCAAGATACCGGCTGGAAAGTGTAGTGTGTGACCATGTAGTTTTAGCTTGCATACGTCATGTAACATCAGATAAAATAGTGCATGATGTTTACATAGGCATCGAGTTTGACGCTTGGATATGGCATAGTGAGGGGATTGAGGGTTCTGAGGTTGGTGGTGGAGATCTACTTGGAGATATCAGACATGGTCTTGCCACAATAATCATTGTAGTATGCCGATTTAAATATGAGTCTTATCTCACAACAACAAATGGCGATTTATTAATTTATTAATTTATAGCGCCACATACCACTTGTGGCGTTTAAGCTGTTTATAGGCGGCTAACACACTAATTTAGAAGGCCAGCCTTCTATAATTCAGGACAATCCCAGCCAATATATCGAACAGGGTTAATGGACGGCTTCGCTGTCCTCATCAGACCCGCAAATGTATGTCTAAATGAGATAATCTGTGAAGTAGCTCAACGAATATCCAGTTTCTTCCACATTTGTGGCCTCTCGTTCTCAACACCCACTCGCTAACCTTGGCGTCTTCGACACAGATCTCGTGTTATCTGTTCTCTGTTTAGTGTTGCCCTATTTTCTCTAGGTAGAGACACAGGGCCATTATTGCCTTTTCGCCACTCTCTTTATCGCATCTCTCGACCATTGTCCCCCACTATCACGACCGATTCATGCCGAATTAATCTGGCTATCATTACAACCCCCACCATGGCGCCCCTCGTCGACAATCCACAGGTTGCGTCGGCCGAGCTGCTGTCGCCGCTGCCTCTTTACCTTCATGCCTATGTCTGGCCCTTCTCTGTTCTCTGGCCCGTCTTCTTCCGCTACTATCTTGATCAAGCTTTGTACGATCAGTATCTTGGCGCTCAGGAATGGACCTTTGTATGGTCGGGGGCCATTTTCTCGCTGCAGATGCTTGTTTGGCTGAGCACGAACTGGAGTGTTAATGTCAAGGCCCGCTTGACTGCTCTGCGCGCTAATGACGTTCAGAGTGCCAAGCTGATTAAGATCATTCCCATTGCGAACGCTGGTGCTTCAGCCATCTGCAACTTGGAGCGTGACAATGTGAGTATAGTTTATAACACCGCAATGGCCATGTATAGAAAACTAACAAGTATTTTTACAGTCTACTGGAAAGCTTTCCTTCTTGTTCCAGAAGCGTCGTTTCCTTTACAATGACGAGACCAAGTCCTTTGCTCCATTCACTTTCTCCATCGATTCCGACCCGAAGCCCACTATCGGCTCCTTTGTCAGCTCTAAGGGTATCACCACTGCCGCGCAGCTCAAGTCTATTGAGGAGCACTATGGCCTGAATACCTTTGACATTCCGGTCCCGACCTTCACTGAGCTCTTCCGCGAACATGCTGTCGCACCGTTCTTCGTTTTCCAGATTTTCTGTGTTGGTCTGTGGATGCTAGACGAATACTGGTACTACTCTTTGTTCACTTTGTTTATGTTGGTTGCGTTCGAGAGCACTGTTGTTTGGCAGCGCCAGCGCACTTTGACTGAGTTCCGTGGCATGAGCTTGAAGCCATACGATGTCTGGGTTTACCGTGTTGGTAAGTGGGTCGAAGTTCAGACCGACCACCTGCTGCCCGGCGATCTTGTTTCTATCAACCGGTCTAAAGAGGACAGTGGCGTTCCCTGTGACTTGATCCTCATTGAGGGCTCTGCTATCGTCAATGAGGCCATGCTTTCTGGTGAGAGTACCCCTCTCTTGAAGGATTCCGTGCTTCTTCGCCCGTATGATGCCCCCGTTGATATTGAGGGCTATGACAAGAACGCTTTCTTGTGGGGTGGAACCAAGGTTCTCCAAGTTACTCATGCCAACCCCGAAGATGGCGCCCCTAAACTTCCTTCCGGTGTCCCGCACGCTCCCGATAACGGTGCGTTGGCGGTCGTCACCAAGACTGGCTTCGAGACCTCTCAGGGCAGCCTTGTCCGCACTATGATCTTCTCCACCGAGCACGTGTCCGCTGGTAACGCTGAGGCTCTTTGGTTCATTCTATTCCTCCTGGTCTTTGCCATTGCTGCCTCGTGGTACGTGTGGGATGAGGGTGTCAAGAAGGATCGTAAGCGTTCGAAACTTTTGCTAGACTGTGTGCTTATTGTCACCAGTGTTGTTCCTCCTGAGCTTCCCATGGAACTCAGTCTGGCTGTCAACACTAGTTTGGCTGCGCTGTCAAAGCTTGCTATTTTCTGCACCGAGCCCTTCCGTATTCCTTTCGCTGGCCGTATTGACATCGCTTGCTTCGACAAGACCGGTACTTTAACTGGTGAGGATCTTGTTGTTGAGGGTATTGCTGGCCTGAGCCTGATTGATACTAAGATCGAGTCTGTCCGCGAGGCCGATGGTGCCCACACTCTGGTTACCCCTGTTAAGAATATTTCCCTGGAGTCTACTCTTGTTTTGGCTACTGCCCACGCCTTGGTCAAACTGGAGGAAGGCGACGTTGTTGGTGACCCCATGGAGAAGGCTACTATCGAGTCTCTTGGTTGGGCTGTCGGCCACAAGGATATCCTCGTTTCCCGTCCTCTGTCAAACTCCAAGGCCGTCTCTACGACTATCTCTGGCCAGGTCCAGGTCAAGCGCCGCTTCCAGTTTTCCTCGCTTCTCAAGCGCCAGAGCTCTGTCGCTGTTGTCAATGGTATTGATGCTGCTACTGGCCAAAAGATCCGTGGAACCTTTGCCGGCGTCAAGGGTGCTCCCGAGACTATTCAGAAATTCTTGTCTACAGTTCCTGAACACTACGAGGAAACCTTCAAGTACTTCACCCGTCGTGGCTCTCGTGTCCTCGCTCTTGCCTACAAGCAGCTTAGCGCCAACGATGAGTATGGCGCTGGTAAGATCAATGAATTGAAGCGTGAAGATGTCGAGAGTGACCTTCACTTTGCCGGTTTCTTGGTTCTCCACTGCCCTCTGAAGGAAGATGCCCTCCAGGCTGTCCGCTCGTTGAACGAGAGTAGTCACCGTGTTGTCATGATCACTGGTGACAACCCGCTGACTGCTGTGCACGTTGCCCGTGAAGTTGAGATTGTCGACCGCCCTGCTCTGATTCTCGATGCCCCCGAAGATAACACTGGTGGCCAGAAACTTGTCTGGCGCAGCATTGACGACAAGATTAACATCGCTGTTGACCCCACTAAGGCTATTGATTCTAAGATTCTGGCCGAGAACGATCTCTGTGTCACTGGCTATGCTCTTTCGCAACTTAAGGACAACGATGTTGCTTGGAAGGATATTCTGCGCCACACTTGGGTCTACGCTCGTGTCTCCCCTAAGCAAAAGGAGGATATCCTTCTTGGTCTTAAGGATATGGGCTACTACACTCTGATGGCTGGTGACGGCACCAACGATGTTGGTGCTCTCAAGCAGGCTCACATTGGTGTTGCGCTCCTCAACGGAACCCGCGACGATTTGGTTCGCATTGCGGAGCATCAGCGCAACACCAAGATGAAGGAGATGTACCAGAAGCAGTGCGATGTCATGAAGCGTTTCAACCAACCTCAGCCTCCTGTCCCTGTTATCATTGCCCATATGTACCCTCCGGCTCCCTGGAACCCTCACTACATGAAGGCCATTGAGCGTGAAGCCAAGAAGAAGGACATGACCCCCGAGGCTTACGCCAAGTCTCACGGTGTTGCTCCTACTGATAGTACCGCTATTGTCTCGGCCACAGACTTCTCTCAGATGACTCCCGCCGAGCGCAAGAAGGCCGAGGCTCACAAGAAGGCCAATGAGCTCACTGATCGCTTGACTGCCTCGCTGCTGGATCCTGACATGGACGATGGTGAGCCGCCATCTCTCAAGCTGGGCGATGCCTCTGTTGCTGCTCCGTTCACTAGTAAGCTCCGCGACGTCATGGCGATTCCCAACATTATCCGTCAGGGTCGTTGCACGCTTGTTGCTACCATTCAGATGTACAAGATTCTTGCCCTTAACTGCTTGATTTCTGCCTACTCTCTCAGTGTTCTCTACCTTGAGGGCATTAAGTTTGGTGACTCTCAGTATACCATCAGCGGTATGCTCATGAGCGTCTGCTTCCTGTCCATCTCACGTGCCAAGACCGTTGAAGGCCTCTCTAAGGAGCGTCCCCAGCCCAACATCTTCAACGTTTACATCATCGGGTCGATTCTCGGTCAATTTGCCGTGCACATTGTCACTCTCATCTATGTTGCCCGCCTTTGTGATAAGATTGCCCCCCGTGATCCCAACGTCGACCTTGAGGCCGAGTTTGCTCCTTCTCTTCTCAATTCCGCCATCTACCTGCTTCAGCTTATTCAGCAAATCTCCACTTTTGCCGTCAACTACCAGGGCCGTCCCTTCCGCGAGTCCATCTCGGAAAACAAGGGCATGTACTACGGCATCCTCGGTGTCTCTGGTCTCGCGTTCGTCTGCTCAACTGAAATGATGCCCGAAATCAACGAGCAAATGTCCCTTGTTCCCTTCACCGAAGAATTCCGCTTCAAGATGACGGCTACTATGGTCCTCGATTACGCCGCTTGCTACATTATCGAATTTGTCCTCAAGCGTCTCTTCTCTGATTTCCGCCCTCGGGATATCGCCGAGCGCAGACCTGACCAGCTTGAGAGAGAGGAGAAGAGAAAGGCACTCGAGCAACAGGATGAGGAGGAGAAGAAGGAGGCGAAGAGACTGGAGGAGATCGCTGCGATGGAGCGGAAGATTGAGGAGCAGAAGGAGAAGATGAGGAAGTGGGTTAGTGGGGAGAAGGATAATTAATCTAGGGGGGAATAGCCATTTCAGCCAAGTCTGAGATGTTGTGTATGATAGATGGTACTTAGATAATTAGCTAGGTGACCGATAAACAATATGCAGAAAATACTATTGAATTCACTTCTAATCTGATCTCCATGATTGATGGCTTCACAACCCATTAAGGCCTTAACCCCTGACTTGACACATGATTATATAATCTCACAACTTGATCGGCTTGCAATCGGATATTGTCTCCCATGTCGAATAAGTCCCCACTTCGAACGCTATGCGCCCAATCCTGATTACGCCATAGAAAACTTAAGACCTTTTTCTTGTCGACTCGCGACGGAGTTGGAATGGCGTTTGAGGTTGTGTGTGTGGGGGTACAGGGGTGACATCATGTAAATAGTCATAATATATTTTGGTCACTAGAAGAAAAGACAAAATGAACGCGGTATCTCGAAGTCAACAATGGGCTATGATTACACTAGAGACAAGCTCAAATATGAACAAAACCAAGTTCAATACACTAGGAAAAATAAAACAATACAAAAAATGACAACATGTATACAAGTATCACTCCATCAGTGACCGATTTCATTCTTCCCCAGCAAAAGACAAGTCGGAGTCTGTCCCTCGACAAGTCCCTTTTTGCATGGCCCAAGCTATACCTTCTCTATAACCTTTCCATCAATCCGCGCAATAAATTTAAGCAGACTTGGGGGGGTTGGACTCGACGAAGGCGATACCCTTGGCAATGTTCTTCTTCAGGTCAACGAAGCAAGCGTCGAGAAGACCCTGCTCAACGGCATCGACCTTGCCGACGGGCAGAATGTTCTTGACACCCTCGGGGCCGAGCTCAACCTTGGAGGAGAAGAACTCGATGCCCTGGTCCTTGTACAGAGGGGACTCGACGAAAGTGGGCTCGACAACGCCGGTCTCGCCCTGGGAGGCGCGCAGGACGGCATCAGCCATGCGAGCACCAGCCATAGCCATGGAGAGAGTGGCAGAACCAGCACCATCCTTGGCCTGGACGACCTCATCACCACCGAACTGGACGCGCTTCAGGAGAGCAGCGTTGGAAGACAGATCGGGGTGGTTGCTCTGGGAGAACAGGGGAACGATGGTAACACCGGAGTGGCCACCAACAACGGTGATGTTCTCATCAACAGGGTTGGTGTCCTTGATCTCGGCGACGAAGCGAGAGGCACGGACAACATCAAGGGTGGTAACACCGAAGAGCTTCTTGGGGTCGTAGACGCCCTTCAGCTTGAAGACCTCACGGCAGATAGGGACGGTGGAGTTGACGGGGTTGGAGATGATCAGGATCTTGGCATCGGGGCAGTGGGTAGCGCAGGCGTGAGCAAGATCGCGGACGATAGAAGCGTTGGTGTTGAAAAGATCGTCACGGGTCATACCGGGCTTGCGGGGAACACCGGCGGGGATGAGGACAACCTCAGCGCCCTTGAGAGCAGAGGCAAGGCCGTCAGGGCCAGCCTGGTAGCCCTTGACAACAGACTTGGTGTTGACGTGGGAGATATCGGCACCAACACCTAGTAGAAATCTTGATGTTAGAGTAGGCTCTTTCAGAGGACAATTGATGTCATAGGCTAGATAAAAAACGTACCGGGAGCACCGCGGATGTCGTACAGGGCAAGGTCGGTGACCTTGTTGTTGAGCTTCAGAAGAAGAGAGAGGGGCTGACCGATACCACCGGCAGCACCGAGGACGGTGACCTTGGAGAGCTGTAGTAGAAAGGGAATAACGTTAGTGACATGATTATTATGTCAAGCCGTTGACAGGTGGGCCGCCTATCAATTGGCCATGATAGTCAAGGCTGGCGTGAAAAGATATTGCAGAATTGGCAGCGCATAAATCTGGGGAAGCATGACGTGCCAAGACCGCATCTTCCTTGAAAGAAGCACCAGCAGCACCAGCAGCAACAACATAAACTTGAGATCAACATGGCTCCTCAATGACACGAGAACCATGAAGTTGACAAAGCAAGTCGGTGCCAGCTATCCACTATCCACTATCCACTATCCACACCCAGGAAGAACAGGAGCAACTTACGTCACGGGCCGAAGCCGAGAAGGCACGGCGCTGGAAAAGAGAGCGGGCAGCAGGGGCGAACATTGTATAGAGGAGAAAAGGAGGATGATTAACAACCAAATAAACCGATGAACTATCGAAACAAAAGAAGAAAAAGAGGGAAGAAAAAAGAAGTGAAAAAACGAAAGGGAAAAAGAAAAATAAAATGGGTATTAATGCGGGAAGCCAGGAAGAATCGAAGGCAGGACCATCCAGGGAAGGAGACAAGAAGCGGGTTTGGTCCAGAAAGAGCTGCACCTTCTTTTGCCAAAGTGGACGTCGTAGTGGTAGTAATCATGGGGAAGGACCCCGGGCGAATGCCCGAGAAGGAAAGCAGTGGGCACCAAAGCCCCTCTGTCGCCTGCGTGGTTTTGTCTCCCCCAGAAAAAAAGGACAGAGACAGTGGATGGATGCTACGGGGTTGGAGGTGTCAGACGTGGTGACGTTTGGCGTTGGGCAATGGTCTTTTACGAATGTCTAGTATACCCAGAGGGATTGAAGGTTGGCTGGTGGCCTACATATGGAGATGGTTGAGTGCAGAAAAGAATAGGGTTTGATGGTGCCTCCCGTACATCCGAAACGCGGAAGATGTGGTCATTTATGGCAACTGAAGTCAGAAGGAACACCGCGATGTACTTTCCCTTTATGAATCATGAAAAGTTGGAGGTACGAGTCAAATGTCATAGCCGGCTCCTAAGACACTGTAACAGCAAACCCCGAACCAATGTTCTAATATCTCAGAAAACTAGGCCTTGTACCATTCATTTTCTGATATCAGGATGGCCAATTGCCCTTTTCATGACTTATTTAGTTGTAATTGTAATTTCAACATATTTGCTCACCTACAACTCACCCGCAGCTTAGCCATAGCTTGTCTTGCAAGCTCCCCAGAAAACTATCCAATCGCCAACCGTATTTGGAAGTTACTGCAACACCCCGTTCCCACGCCCATCTGCGCCGTCCCACAGGCCAATTGACTAGGAATAAGGCCTCTATGATGTCTGATCTCACGATCTCAACAACCTGTCGTCATTACCTCTTCTGACTCCCAATATATGCGCCAAGCGGGCTATTACCACAAATGCCACCAGCTCCCCACCCACTACAAAACACCCCCACCTTCCTCGCCAAAAAAAAAACCACAACCAACCCACCCAGCTGGCGTTCCTTCCCCAAACCCCGTTGTCTTACTTAACCATGCTAAGGCCAATACTAAGCTCACCAATTGGCCAATTCTCATCGCGATACTCCTTACTATCACTTCAGGGCCCCTTCCGACGTGCTAGTAATATCACATTATACCCGCGCACGGAACACATGGCACACGACCTAATCGCCGAGGGCATGTATCATGAAATTGCAGTAGTCATCATATTTCATATGTGGAAGTTCGAGTTGTAGAATGCGAACCCATCGACTGAATATCGTCATTGTGGCCATCTTCATATAAATTAACATCTCAGAGCTAAAAACCCTCTTACTCGCCCAACAAACTTCCGGCTCTCCTCCCTCCCCCGCCGATCCGGCATAGAAGCCATGCACCACTAACACCTGCACCCCAGCTAGGGCAACGAGGTTAACCGTTGCTACTAGAATCCATATTCAGGGCCGCATCTTGCTCGGTGGACTCTCGGCGATTACCATCACATTAGCCGGTAGCTTAGTCATCAACCCATGAATTAACCGAGATGGCTATAATTCACTAGGGTTACAGAAAGAATACCAAGGTTACTAAACCCGGATCATCGTTATTATGATTATAGTCAGTAGTTTGAGAGTCTATCATCTACATCCACGTGCTGGCTCATCGGCTGGTATCCCACCGATTATCCCATCCCCACCCAACGCTCCCCCATCCAAAATCACAGCCTCATTATCATCCCTATCATCCTGTACCCTCCGCCATTTCGTTGTCTTCTGTCTCGGGCCATCGTTGCCCGCTTCCGGGACAAACACCGGCCTAATTAGCCCTTTCATCAACGGATTCCGACTAAACTTGCCCGTTCCACCACCACCACTTGACCCTTGGAATGCACCTAAAACCCCGTAGTCATCCTGGACCTCTTCATCCTCGTTGCTTTCCGGAGTTGTCGGACGCTCAATGGCTTGCATCCGCTTGACCACCTTTTTGCCAACAAGGTCGATACTAACCACTTGACTGCGCTTTTCATATTCTGGTTTGGCCTCCCACTCAAGTTCCCTTAAAATCTTTTGTTGCCTCTTGAGTTCCATGGCGCGCTCCAGTGGGCTAGACCACATGCTACCACCCGCATAACCCTGTGCAAGCCCAACATCAAAGTCTGCAGCCTCATCGACAACCTTTGTCCTCTGAGCATTCTGCGATTGGAATCCAAGTAGCTTATCTCTATGCTGTCTAGCAAGCAACGCCGCATCTGACATTGGGCCCCCTTGAGCTTGTGCATACGACACTGGAGCTGAAGAGATATCTGCCTTCCTATTCGACTCCCGGTCAACTGCCATCTTCGCTTGGCCTCTCTCATGTCTGAGTTCCTTGATCATTGCCTGGATATCCTCCTGCGCTAACAGTGGCTCCCCGCAGAACGAGCATGCGCCGAGTCCTTCCTTTATGCAGATAACCTTTCCGCAGTTTAGGCAATTGGGCGCGGCGGATTGCAAGGGGTGTCTAGAGGCAACACAGTTGCATTTCTTCCCCTTTAACTGAGTGGGATTTGTAGATATTTCGAGAGCGCGGATTGCGGCGTCGAGGTCACTGACGGCGGCAGAGGCACCGGCCATGGGGACACCTCCAGTGATGTTAACCTTGGCAGCAGCTGGGGCTTTTGAGGTGGGCTTGTTTTTCTTTGGAGGTCCATCTCCAATAAGATAGCCAGCCTGTGGCGTCCCTTTGCCATGCTTCTCTTGCTTTGCCGGTCCAGGTGTTCCGGACCTAGAAGGATTTGCCGTTGAGGGCCCTGATGTAGCTTCCATGAACGCCCTCAAGTCCATAGTAGAAACAGTAGGCTTCTTCGAAGATTCAGAACCACTAGCTCCTCCAGAATTAACCGCACTCCCTCCCGCCTTTTTCTTCGAGATGTACTCAAAATCTTGATCATTCTTATTATATACCGTCCCTCCCACCGGGCCGCCATCCACCTTTCTGGCTTGAGGCACATGGAGATCCGCCTTCTTCTTCTTCCCGCCCTTCTTTTGACTTTTTGGCACAGGCTCAATGTCATCTGACTGTCTCCCCTTTCCTCGTTGCTGGCTCTGGCCGCGCGAGCTAGATGAGGGACCGGCAGTGACAGGTGCACGGCGGCGAGAGTTAAAGGATGTTATAAATGAGATGACGTCGGGGGAGTCGCCAAGTAGATTGCGGAAGTGGTCAGCGGCAGCATCCTTAGGAAGAGTTTCTGCATAGGCGAGAACTTGTTGCAGGTCTTCGGTGGGGAGGGGGAGCAGGCGCTCGAGTTGTTGGAGGGCCATAATGCGTAGTACGTCTGAATGATAGTACGTATAGGATATATGTATTCGCCACTGCGTCGAGTATAGAAGTAGTCGTTATGTACGTTGGACGGGGATCAGAAAGTACGATGGGTCTCAGACAAGGAAATTATATAGAAGGAGCTTAGGATGCAAGTGATGTCATTTGCGTGGCTTGATATAGCAGCATTCGAATATCTAGCTTGGCTTATAAAAGTGGGGCAGACATCTTGTCGAAATGAGCCATGATGACTTCAGCTGAACTTGATATTAACCCTTACTCATTAATAGGGGTTATAGCCACTTATATGCACATAGGATGACATTTAAACTTTAATTACAAAACGTATATTTTAGGCCGTAACAAAGGTGATAACCTTCGGAGCACAAGAGTTATGCCTCTTGGCTGCGGTCCAACCAGGAAATCGAAAAGAAAACGTGAATATAGAAAATCCCAGGTGTTACCAGACTGACGCCTCCAACACCAATTCAAGAAAAACCCATTAAATACAAACTCCAAGCCTATCCTTAACAATCATGTCGTGATATCCTCTGCTCTTTATACAACTTGCGCCGTGGAAAAAATTCGAGATGGGATCTGAATTTCATCCTCATCGTCTTCTGAATCTTCCGCCGCAACCCTCTCCAACATCCGATCAATATCCTCATCAGCCAATCTCTGTCGAGACTGTACTGGCTTATCCAACGCCAGAGGCAGCGAAAACTGCATCTGCGCCGCTGTCTTCCCTACCTTGGCCTTCCGTTTCGGCTTAGTCAGTGAAGACTCCTCAGCAATCGCACCATCAAATCCTACGCGCTTCGACGGAAGAGCCGTCCGACCGTTAGGAAGCGATTTGCGTGGCTGCCAAGAAGGCAGCGCATGTCTGGGAGATGCTTGAGCAGACTGTGGGCGATTAGAAGATGTGTGAGGAAACTGCAGTTGCGAATAAGGGGCCGAGATGGATCCACTGCGGCCGTGGGTGTATCCGTTGGTTTCCCGAGGGGAGGCCATGGGGGCATATGATTTCTTGAGGTTTGCAGAGTTTCCAGGGCTGCTCATGAATAGAAGGGACTCGATGGCGTCTTGCTCGCGGACGTTTTGGTGGGGAGAGAACATTATAGTGTCCCGGGAGCCAATCTGACTACATGACAGCCTGCGGTTGGTAAATGTGGGGGGTGTCTGAGGTGCCAGGAGTGGAAGTGAGTGCTGGGATAGAAGAGTGGGTGTATATCCGGCTCGAGAGTGGCGACGATAGTGGCCATTGGGTTGGGGAAACGGAGGTGGAAATTGTCTAGCGGACGGCTGAATGGCAGCGGGAGGAGCTAAGCCAACACCTAGACCAATTCCAGGCTTAGAGATAATCTGGGGAGGGGATGGTTGTGAACGGGCATCCTGAGAAGCCGGGGTGGCCGTAAGTTCACCAATAGACTTCCCAGTTGATGACAGCGCCGGGCTCGTGGAGGAATCTGGGCGTTGCCGAGGAGTAGAAATGGTAGACTCTGGAGACACAGCCTGAGAGGCTAATGACTCAACTTCGTCAATGGAGTGAGACTGCCAACCGTGATTGACCTTCATCATGGCGTAAGAAAGACGAG
Source organism: Catunica adiposa (assembly GCA_001640685.1). Lineage (NCBI taxonomy): Eukaryota > Fungi > Ascomycota > Sordariomycetes > Microascales > Ceratocystidaceae > Catunica > Catunica adiposa. The sequence continues at coordinate 107,256 of LXGU01000062.1, forward strand.
TCCGCAGCTCAGCAGATAACTAGGGAGGGAGGGAGACATTGTTAGAGATCCTTCAGTATGTAGTTATTCAAGCGACAAAGTGTTTCAGGGATAAAAATGTGAAGCGAGACTTCTGAGTAATGGAAATAGACTGTGATCGTCCAGAACGTCAAGGGACGCATATCAGCTCGACCAGGGCTAATCATGGCGGGGTGAAATATGACCCTCCAGTCATGAGTTTCCGAAACTAAAATATGGGGATATTGTGTAATAATGTCTTAAGAAACATATATAGACTTACTTCGCCAATTTTGCCCGTGGAGGCAGACCCCAAGCTGACAGTGCTATGGTTCCGCGAATGGCTGTACCGCTTTGGCGAGGGCTCAATGATGCTAATTCCGTCTGCAGACCGCTTGCGAGACTGTGACGCTATTGCAGCCCGGGCAGATTTCCCTTCGGTGGAGCCAGAGATAAAATCTGGAATCACCTCTTGTTGCAACGAATACATAAGGGGGCCACCTGTAGTAACTTCTGATCTGCCCATGGCGACAGGGCCGTCGGGAAGCGCGGTCCGGGCTCTGAAAGGCGCGTGGGATAAGGAAAGCGACCGGCCATGGCCCCGATGTGCGGGACGGCTACTTGACATTATGGAGGCTTGAGAGTCGCGGCTTCCGGAAGGTGTGGTGGAGTAGTTGACGGTAGAGAAACGTGGGGTGTTCGTACTAGAAGCTGATGTGTGATTGACGGAGAGGCGACGCGCTTTGTTAGGCTGTTCGGTGTCAGGTCTCGCGCTGCGGGGACTTCTCTGGATAGACGTATGGGTGGCGGAGGAGGGTAGAGGGACGCGAGCAGTCTTTTTGGAATGAGAAGAAGGTGAAGGCGGGGTTGACAACGCCCCGACGCGTGATTCCTGGGCCAGAATGGCGGGAGTGGAGTTTAGAGAGCTTCTAGAGTAAGTGGAGTCGTCTTTTGTGTTGCTGTGGGGGGTATCGTTGTCAAGGTGAGGAGGGATCTGGCTTCTAAGAGCAGACGTCTCGGGCTGGGTGGAGCGTCCAGTGGGAGAGAGTTGAAGAGCGGCGCTAGCGGCCACAGCTATGGCAGCAGCATTGAGTGGAGACATTGTAGTATAGCGAGTATTTATTTTATGGTTGTGTATATGTATAGGTGTACGCATTTATAAGTGGGTGAATTAAACTTGGTGGTGAAGGAGAGCGGAGCTGAGACCGGTCAGAGGGAGGGGCTCAACGGGTTTGGTGGGCGAGCCAGTTTTATAAGACGAGTAATGACAGAGCAAAATGTGATAACCGGGGTCTGTTCAGAGAGTTTTCTCACTCAACACCGACAGTGAGGCAGAAGCTAATAATCTGGTTTTGATCAAAGCGGATCAGGGCTATAGTAGTAATTATTGAAGTATAGTGATGTTGTCCTTTGTCCGTTGTGGTATTTTGTTGTACATCAATACTTCTCACGCGCGTCGAATGGAATATATCTTCCTGCAGTGCTTCACAGCAGCGCGTCAACCTGCAGCAGCACGCTCAGTAATGACAGGGCAGCGCCGTTCAGCGTTGAAGATCGTGGGGAGAGAAGGGAAAACCCTGCGACTGAGGGGAACAACGCTTGGAGCAGCAGTGGATCGAAGCCGCTGCTAGAAATGACGATAGCGGGCGGGGTGTCGGATTGACAGCTTCAGCGAGGCCAGGTATGATGTATTGATCAACTGGTGGCGAGTCAAGGGTTCAGCGCGGGGAGATGGCTGACAAGATTTAGAGATTTTCCGGGAGCGGGTTGTTGCGAGTCAGTGTTAGACAAAGATAGGTTCTAGAAGAGGACCAAAGGGAGAATATATAAGGAACGGGTTTTGAACAAGACGTCAAGTATTTATGCGATAGGCTAGTTAATGGTGTATTGAGCAGGAATTGACGAAATTGCGTGAGTCAATTAGCAACCGAGAGTGATGATAACGATGCCGGATGTCCAGGATTTTGATTAGATTGGGTTTCAACAGGAGGGGCGGCGTCAATTGAGAAAGCCGGCAGTTCGTTTAATGAATCCCAGAGATGATTGAGAGCTAAGTGAGTTCTCGTTGCCAAAAATGCACACAGACTTTATTCCTACAGTAAAAAAAAACTTCAGCTTCCCGTCATTTTCTCAAACTACGGCGAGTTTCTACAGTCAGGAAACCATAAACGTCGCCATCTTCATCTTCATATATCGGCCTCTTTCCATGAAATCAATCCTCTTATTCTCGTTATGTTGATCCTCCAAAACGCGGTCTATTAGCGCGACAGCACCCGAAAGCACATGCTGCAGCAGGGAAAGAAAGAAAAAAAAACTCTTACAGAAAGCACTATCATTCGTGGGTAGCTTCCTGACAGGAAAACCACCGCCCATTCTGTCCGCTACCCGCGGTCTAGGCCCATAGCCCTTGTACCTGATACCTTCATGTCCACCAACTTCTTGCGGGGTTCCTAAGTACCCGCAACCTTTGTGCAACAATTTTCCAGCATCGCACAATTGGCTTATTTTGCACCTTCCGGTTGCAGTAGGAAGAAAATCCAAGATCAAGCGCTTTCGTTAATTTTTCTCTCATCGGACTGATAAAGGAGGCCACAAGGCGAGGAATATACACTTCGTGATGTCACCTATCATACACGTAATAGTACTTAAATTTATTGAAAAGTCTGGTCAAAAACTATCAAGACTCTATAGAACATACTCTGCCCTATGACCACGGATGCCCCATCGGACCCTTATTGCGCACCGCCGAGCCTCATACATCTTATAATCGCCCAGCCAGTCGTCACCAACCAACCCTGGCGGCACTAATATAATGCCCGACCCTGATGGTGTCCAAGCGATGTCGTCAGGTCGACGCTGCCTCTATCTGTACCCCCGCACTCCCCGTAGCTTGTCCAACTAATGACGTTGCGTCCATCGCCATCTGGTATCTGTTTAATCCCCGTTTTGTGCCCTATTATTCATCTTCCAGCTGACAGTCCGCTCCTAGTCATGAGTTCTGGTTTCTCCGTAACACATAAACATGCCACGAACTTCTTACCGACACACACCAAGCACTTTATATCTTAAATTACATGCAAGATAAATAGTTAATTAACCAAATACACCGCTATTGCACAACAATTTGCTCCTTTATTTCAATTAAACTATGGCATCCCCCCCCGTACGTTAGTGTCAAACTACATTAACTAGCCTTCCCTTCGACCCCCTTCATCGTCAATCAAACAATAAGAACCCACCGTAAATCCTTGATTAGCCGCCTCCATATATTTGCATGGGAGTCAGAAGCAAGGGACAATGCCACTTGGAAACATGCATTAGCTGGTTCTCATATCATTCGATATTGCTTCCATTCCTAATTCCCGCCATAGCAAGACACGATACATATCCTGGTGGGCTTTTTCGATTATCCACTGTTTGATCAAGTGCGATAACATTGGCTAACCATACATAACATTGCTTTTTCGGCGCCTAAGCCTGTACTTGTTAAAACGCGCTGACACGTGACCACGTGGTTAAATTAACATCCTTGTGAATAACCATCCTATTCAATTTAACCCTGGTCACATGTCGGCTTACTCAACCCTTACCCCAAACATATCTAACCTTTAACATAATGACTTTACTCAATGTAAACAATTAATTTCATTAATTTCATAGGAATTATACAATCGAGAGTGAATTACGTCTGCCTAAATGTCCCAAATTTGGTGTGTCACTTGACCACAAATTTCCTCAAATCTACCACATGTCGTTGTTTGAACCGACTACGCCTCTCAACCTCAAGATAACACTTTTGACTCGATAGTCCAACCTGGATCTTGATGGTATTAACTGAACTACTGCATAATATATCATAAATAATGCCGGCACTTACCTTTCCTGGAGGTAACGAAAGTACCTGAAATGCTATCTTGTTTGATGCCGTTGGGCAAGTTCCAAGTAACCGAGATTTTAATAGTGTTTAATATAAAGTACATAGATGTTATGGTTCATTTGCGCAAGGCCTAATCTAAAATCCACCAACAAGAGTGTTCCCAGTCACAGTTTATGGAGTCTAAACAAGACTTGGAGACCGGTATCTCGCCAAACAGCGCGTTGTGCCATGTGGAGCCCACATTGCGTATTTTCTGGCGATGAAGAATCTACTGGAAATTCACCTTGTTATGGTTTGCGTAAGGAGTTACTGTCCCATTTATCTCGATCCAAGGGCAGATGGCAACATTGTCATTTTTTCTGATGGAATCAGCAAAGAGTCATAGGCAAACTTTGTGCAAACGTCACCCCACCCAGATAGATATTTGTTCAAAGGATAAACATACATGGGAAGGCATGACAGGAACATTAGTGGAAGAACATGTGGTACGAAATCTGCAAAAGTAATCTGATGGCAATAGCAGTATACGATAATTTGATCACTGTATCGAAGGTGGCAGTGACGGCTGCCAGTTGCGATGCTGCGGGATGGAGATAGCTAAACTTATAGATAGAGATGAATGGAAAGGAGATTACTATAATAACGAAGCCGAAATGTCACCGATATGGCAATGCCAGTTATGGGTAGAAATTTGACAACCATGAACACAGCGGAGATGGGATTCCGGTAGTTGTACTTGAAGTGGAAAGGATACATGATATAATCATGAAGTAACAAAATCCGTGTACCTAAAGAGCTAAATGACGACTAGCTATGTACCTGAATATGGAAACAAGTTAAATAATGATGCTTGAATAGTTGGATTAGTAAATATATATATTGTGGCTAAAGTTCGCGATATGAAATAGACTTCAACTTACATATAATTAGGACCTTGGCAGCAGAGATGCCTGCGACTTTTCAAAGTCTCACTTCCACATATAGAGCGTGGTTGCTATATGCGCTGTTTGTCTTGGTGTTACACAAAATGTCGGCGGCTTCCTTGACTTCCAAGATGCCAACAAACAAATTCATGATAAAGAGTCGCACAGAGGTTCACCTGATACTTAATATTTTTGTTGTGATTATCTAAAACACAATACTATGAGCCAGTAAAGTGTGGGTAAAGTTGTCTCTATATCTACGAAGCTACCAGGCTGATAGCTGTCATCCTGGGACCTTACTGATATTGATATTGAAACTTATTTTTAGATAGACACGGATACTGTAGATGCCACCGCCCAAATCCCTGCCGACGAACTTACTTAATTCCCATATTATCAAAGTGCTCTATAGGCTCTAAATGAATAACCTGGCTCAGGGAACCAAAGGCTACTACAGGGGAAATCGACCCTTCTTTCACTACAGATGGTAATAGACTTACTTGAATATCTATTTGACATTAGTTGACATAATAATACTTACTTCAACAGCTGGCCAACCTCCTCCTATCAGCTCATAGAGGCCAAAAGCATTGCTAATATGGTATTATTTACCCCTAACTTTAAGTCAGCTCGTAGATGATAGGGCGTATAGGCTCAACTCACTGCCAAAGTCTACCCATGAGCTAGTATTTCATAAAAGAGGGTTACGAAGGGGGCTCGGGTCAACCAAAAGCTTAACATAGGAGTTGTTCAAGGTAAGTTATCGAATACCTAGTCATTGCACCGCTAGTGTAGATGGTGTAATTTTATAAATGGTGAATATATGTTAGAAACAGGGTATCACCGGCTATGGCGATGTTGGGAAAAAGGAATCATCAAGCCTCCAAGGCTCTTCTTTTTACCTGCATTCAATCCTTTATGCTCACCCAGATTTCTGCCGCGGCCAATAGCACTATGGTTCTATAGCGAGTGTACACTCTTGCCGAGGACGACTACCATGTTTTTGATGCCAAAGACCATTTCTAAGATTTATCGTTTTGTCACCATTTAAAAACTTATAGATGATGATCTTCTCAATATGATGTTGCCCTAGGCCTTGAGCAGGCCACAAAGCTCAAGGACATTATTGACTACATAGCCTATGCAACCACTCGACTTTATCTCCAGCGCATATTGTTCTTATGCTAACTACGCGCATGTGTGGAGTTTATACTTCGTTTTAGACTTTACTTTTGTGATTAATACTCGGGAGTACCAGAGAGAGGCTAAATTGGACCACGTGGTGATTTATGATGTTCCAGAGATAATCAATGTGTACAACTGAAACGGGCGGACACCGGTATTATGATGAAATAGTGGGAAGAAAATAGTGATAACGAAGTTCACAGTCACATAATAACTTAGTATTTGTATAGCCCAGAGTAATCCCAGCGTGTTTGTCAAAAATAAGGACTATTAAATCCATGTTGCCCCGCGCGCGAACCTTGATAAACATGATCGGTAGCCAAAGGATGCGTTAAGAGACTCATCATTAAGTGACTTAGACCATCAAGGTTCATGGAGTCTGAGAAAGGCAAGTGTTATGCACGAGGACCCTGATGGGTAGATGTGTGATTGCGCCAGGAGTCGATGCGTTTCTTAGTTGAATATGCAACATTTCAATGTTGGGTTGTGGACTTGCATTGAAGTGGTGATGTCACCATTCAGTCGTGCAGTAGACGAAGTAAATTTGAACAATAAAAATATGATTTAATAATTGAAAAGGTTGAAAACTATTTAAAGCAGCTTTTTATCAGCATAAATTCGAATTACATCATAGAAAGGGTTAGTAAAACGCACGTATATATACAGGGTTAATGGGTGATTTAAGACCAAATTGACGATATTACGAACGTCATTTCGAATGTCTCTTTCACGACTTTCCTACATGCTGACCCAAAAACCATTAATGGCAGCAAATTTACCCGGCATTATCTAGCTCGACTTTCTCGCCGTTTTGATCTTTCTTTTGCCCAACTGCAACACCACAACTGCCAGAAATCACGTGACCAAAACAGGAAGTGAGAACCTTGATGGCCAAACGGGAACCTTGATGAATCGCCAAGGTTCCGTTTTGCCCATTCCCCAATTATCGCCTTCCACTTTAGTTTATTTCTCAATTTGACATTCCCTCAACGTATTGCGAACGTATTGCGGTTGACCAGCGTATAATAATCCGGCGTTTTCGCAGGCAGAAGATCTCGAATAATTTCTTCTTGCTTCTGGACTTGAATTTAGTTGACGATGATTGATATTTGATTTAATTATCTCATTTTCCATAAGTTCTCATTGAGTTTCTTTATTGATGGCCTTTTGTTCTGACTGGGCTTTGTAGGCTTGAAACCAGTCTTGCCTCTTTGCTAACGTTGCGTTTGGGATCCCCACTGCCAAAATTACCCAATTTGTCGCAATATTCTATTGACATCGCGGTCACCACCCAGTCACCTCTCTTACCCTAGCCCTTTATCCCCTATGCCGGTGACAACCATCAGCATGTCCAGCTCATCGGGTTCTCCCAGTTTATCTGCGCCCACCTCCACATCCACTCCCTTGCCTGTCGTCTCCGCTGCCGTCACAACAACTGCTCCGTCCCTCGGCCCTTCCTTTACCCGCGCCCCCCGCATAAGCTGGACTCCTGCTTATGAGGAAACCTTTTTCCAATCCCTAGCCGAGTCTGTTGAGAAGGGGTTTCGCGACGTATTCACCGGCACTTTGAAACCCGACGCATGGAGCCGAGCTGCCGTTGTCCTTCGAGAGAAACACGCACTGAGACTTGAAAAAAACCACCTGAAGAATAAGGCTGATAACGCCCGGAAACGCTTCAGGGCTTGGAGAGGTCTGCGGAATAATCCGGCATTCACCTATGACCCGGATACTTGCACTGTGACTGCGACGGAGGAAGAATGGGATAAGCATATTCAGGTAAGTAGTTCAATATCTTGTCATGATAAAGAGGAAGGAGCGTGTTATAGTAGTTGCATACCAAAAGTGGAAACAATTACTCAGCATGTTTCGATTTACATTTAAAGTGCACTTTCGGCTAACTCACTTATAGGAAGATCCATTTGCAAAGCCTCTACGCGGCCGTCCTTTTGAGCATGAAAAGTTTCTTGAAATCATCTTTGATGACATCATGCACGATCCCCAAGGACGTAAAAAGGGCCCAAGAGCACCTCCCTCAGCTGCTTCTCATGAAGGAACCAGTGTCATCAATTTCTCCGGTACCCCCGATACTCCTGTTACGAACCCGCTAGGAGCTGCTCAGAATCCCGTGCAGCCTGAATCAACTAATCACCATATTCCACTCCCTGCCCAAATCCCCACACAACCCACATACTCCAGCTCGCATCTGCCTGTTTCAGTCTCCAAACCTGCATCACATCTTGCATCACCACAATTGACGGCCGGCCATCCTCACCAGTCACCGGCTCGCCCCGACAAGTCACCACAGCGTATTATTGAGCCCCCAACTCACTCGGCAGACTCTCCGCCACGCCCGGTTGCCTCACCCCAAAATGAGCTTCATCGTCTTCCTCAATCCCCTCCACGTCGTCTCGAATCCCCGCCTAATGATTCCCGCTACCCCATGCAATCCCGTAAACGCTCTCTATCTATCACATCTCCTACTTGCACTTCTCAACGCCGCCGTACCGATGCTTGGTCTAGCCCCAATGATATTCCCGCTCCTGTGCACCCTCGGAGTTCCCTATGCTCGGGAACCGGAGGCATGTCAGCATTGCCTCCACCATACAACATGACACATAAATCATCGTATGACAGCTCTGCAAGCCATTTGCATAATCATTCGTCCAGAGGACACCCGGTGCATTCGCATCATCACCACCATCATGTACCCAGGGAACGCGATTCCATGAAACATCGGGATCTCCCGTTAGCAATGGCAACACCCCCATCTACCATTGCGACATCGTCGCCATGTGCGTCGGTTTCCTTGCCTATGATCACATCGGACAGTGGAGGTCAGGCAGCTGGACCGCTGGAGGAGATGCTGGCCAAGCTTCTGGCGGCAAGTTCGCAGTCGGTATCGGGATGGACAGAACAGGCCTTGGATATCTTCTTTACTGAGTTCCAGGACGAAGATAATGATTTACAATTGTACCTTGCCGAGCAGGTCTTGGTCAAGGAGGCCAAGGCAATGATGTTTTGCAAAATGAACCGAGATTTGCGGAGACATTGGGTGAGGAAATTTCACGTGGAGTTGGGGCTTCGAAGATGATGGGGTTGGCAACTTGTATTTCTTTTGTTTTGTTAGTGAATTGCTTTGAGTATGATACCATAATATTGTTTGTTTGGGTTCAAAAGGCAGATTTGATGCCAAGGAAGGTTATACAGGACGGAATGGAGCTGGAGTTGTTACTCAGTCAGTACGCTCATTTGTTGGTTTGATTTTTCAATAAATATATATTGTTTCAAAGTAGAAATCTGGGGTATGATGATACGCATGTGATAATTAGCTAGTACAGTCAAAAATATCGTGGTTTAATCCTAGTTGCCGAAGGCCCTGTGAAAAGCCATTGTTAGTCATCCGTATGTCTGGAAAATCTGAATAGGCAACTTACTTGACCAACAAACTCTCTCCAAAACCCAGCACGGCTGCGACACCAACACCCAGTCCCGCCGTCTTCCACGACGGCGCAAGCCTTCCCTTATCTTTCCCAAAGTAATGTGCCACCGCACCCACACCAAACAAAACAACAGCATTCGCCACCACTAGACCACCAGCATCCCAATATCCTCCCCATTGTCCCCGCTCCAAAGCCTCCTTCCGCTTTCTTGCTGCAGCTTGTTCCTTGCGTCTCTTCTCGGCTGCCGCTTCACGGGCCGCTTGTTCGCGTTCTAACCGGTCGGATTGCGTGGTGGTTTGCACATCGCGGGAGCGGAAGTCGTGGGGGACAGAGTGAACAGAGGGGGTGTCGACGTCGATGAGGTCGTGGTGGGGAGCGCTTTCATTGGGGATGATTGAGGGGGGAACCGGGGCGGCGGCTTCGGAGGGGGATTGCCTAGGGCCCTTAGAGGCAGCGTCGGCGTAAGACACTAGAGAGGAAGATCAAGGTTAGCGCATGCAAATACAGTGATTAATGGGTGGCGAGATGACGATAGGGTGCTTACTTTTGGGCGAGGTTGGGTGTATTATTGCGGTAATAATGTAATGTAGATGATTTTGAAGACCAATTCTAGGATAGGGAAATAGATTGATAAAGGCTGGAATAAAATTCAGTTGAAAAAGCTGAGGCTGAGTGATATCAAGTGATCGCAAACGAAACCAGTTGGACTAATTAGTTAAACCAAGGCACTTTCCGCTTTTGGAAATAGTGTTAAAATATAATATGAATGGATATGGGAAACAAGGAAGACTTCTTGTGTATCAATTTTGGAGACATCGCCACTCTATATACTTTTCACACCGTCCGTAGCCCTGCCATCAAATCGTCCCAGAATTAGATATATTACTCACTTACGTCACACCACACGGCCCATTTTGAGGGATGAAGTCACTGTTTACATACTTTCGCTGCTCCTGCGTCACTACAGCCCCCGGTAAGCGGGCTGCCAGACTGGAAATTGTGGGTCCAAGTGATCCATGACCGACGTCATAGTTTGATTTTGTCTGGGGCTATCCGCAAGTGAGATCGTCGCCTCAGAGGAGCCGGGAACATCGGAGACATCGATAGTCACGATACAGGCTTCAGCCACAGTTCAAATTCAATGATGTTATGGAACAGTACTGCAGAACACAAATCACCAGGCAAAGAAACCAATATTGCTGTTGGGAAAGAAAATGGGAAATAAAATGTACAGGTGATGGTACAGGCACGCAAATGGCTTCAATTTTGCTGAAGCCCTTGGGTGCATAATCTACGAAATAACAACGCCTCAATTATTGACAATCACTGCCCTTACGCAGACTCAGCCTTCTTTGCCTTCTTTGTCTTCTTAGGCTTGACCTCCTCGACCTTGACCTCCTCCTTAGTCTCCTTCTTGGGCTCCTCCTTGACCTCCTCCTTCTTGACCTCCTCCTTCTTGATCTCTTCCGTCTTGACCTCCTCAGTCTTGACCTCCTCAGACTTGGACTCAGTCTCCTTGGTCTCAGCTGAGACGGGAGTCTGCTTTATTTGTCCATCAGTAGGAGCAGGTGTATCGTCTTGTGGGGCGGCCTGGTCATCATCCTCAAGTTCCGCCGCATAAACATCGGGGTGTGCCCGGAAGCAGGTTTGCATACCCCTACAAAGTTGTTAGCGTATATTCATGTTTCCAAATAATTCTTGCTTGAACTTACTGGAACTTCTCAATGCAGTCCATGCCCTTAGGCTCCGCCTCCGAGTACACGAAGCAGCTGAACGCCGCTCTAAACTCCTCACCACAGGGGCCATGCGCCATACCACCTAGGCATGGGCAATCCCAGTTGATCTCACCAGTCTCCGGGTTATAAGCGCCCGCTTGGTCGTTGGGATCCGCAGCTGCTGGGGACGTAGCAGTGGCCTCCTCGGGAACCGGAACCTGCGCAGCCGCCTCGGCTTTCTTACGCTCGGCCTCCTCGGCGCGAGCAGCAGCACGGGCAGCCTTCTCCTCCTGTATTTGCTTGCGGCGGGACTCGATGACGGAATCAATGGTTAAGTTGTCGTTATCGTTAAAAGGCTTGGGCGCCTCAATAGTTTGCGCTATATAACAACGGATATTAGTTGATGTTCTCAGCAGAGAAATGATGAGCGAGGGAATAGATCTTACGCATAGGGAGGTCCTGGAACACAGGGCTAGTGTTGTAGAAGTAAAAGGCACCACCGGCAGTAGCCCAACGGAGGGCAGCACCACGCCAAGTACCCTTCTTGGGCGCATTGGATCCGGTGGTGAGGAGGCGGCGGGCCGGCGCACCCGCGTGCGCAGTCACGGGAGTGGCGACAGAGCGCACGTGGCGTAGTGAGGAGCGGAACATGACGCTGATTTATATGAAACTCGACAGAAAGTATCGAAGGAGAAACTATATGCGAAATCGGCAATGGCAGGTATATTTCTTGGGGCTCACCGGACAGTGAGAGGTTAATCCGGCGCGGACTAGATGGTGTAATATGACCAAAAAACTAGAGAAAAACAGGCCGAAATTTGCTGATAAATCAACGATGATCCGAAGAGGGAAATCCGCCTACTCAACACAGGAAATCAATTGACAAATCAAAAGCGTCAAAAGGCGAGAGGAACATCCGGATTCCGACCAAGCTCGCGGGCCTTCTCATGGGGTCTCTGGTCGGGCTGGCTTCTGTTTTTTCAGGAATTGGCCAATTGGTTTATTTAACCGTGGATCAACCGAAGAAATGTACATTATGGTAATGTTCTGGTAATTTCTGTTTTTTTTTTAACTCAAGGTTCCAGATGGATGGCCCACTTATTCCAAAAGAGGTAACACGGCGAGTAAGATTTGAGGTCGTGGGGGATGCAGGGAAGCATATGGGTGGAGGCGGGCGTGAGATTTATTATGATTGCGATGAACTGATAATAGAGGTGTCATTCTGGGGTGGTCTTATCTTGCGGTGTATTTGGTACCTGTCTATCGTGCCATATATTCACCACACAGCTTGGAAAATCTATATAAGCCAGCAAGTGCTCCTAGAGCTCAATACCTTCTCAATTTTTAGCAGACATTCAGTTACGTGACGTCATACCATGTCTGATTCCTTTACAGAGTGGGATGCCATTGGCATCATTAGATCGCCTTGTACGTCAGAGCGTCAATCGGCGATGATCATTTTGAACCAGCCTATTGTGAATAGCAAAACCTTTAGACATGTATACAAGTCTTGTAAGTTTGTGCCCTTCACCATGAATACTAGGCTGTCCCCAAAATAACTGTTGCTACAGGTTCGGTCAGAGTAGCCGCTGACGGCGGTGCAAACCGCTTGTTTAGCCTGGCACAAAATACCAAGCAAAATAACAAGTCCATGTTTGTACGTGATAATTATTCTCTATCGCCGTTCGCTTATTGACTCTAGTAGGACACCTTGGAGCACATAATTGGCGACCTGGACTCAGTAAAGCCAGTAACGCTCGACTATTACAGATCCCACTACACTTCCATCCACAAAGACCCCGACCAGTACTCTACTGATTTTGGCAAAGCAGTCAAGCTTATCAGGTCCATCTCCACAAGTGTACCTCGTGACATTATTGCCTTTGGCGGTTGCGGTGGTCGTGTCGACCAAGGGTTATCACAGCTGCATCATCTTTACATGTTCCATCAAGACGACTCGAGGATCTTCCTGATGGATAATGACAGCTTTACATTTCTGTTGAAACCCGGGAAGCACAGAATTAAAGTCAAGGACGGCACAGATGACATATTCGCCAAGTATGTTGGGATTCTCCCTCTGGACGGCCCTGCTGTGATCACAACGAGAGGTTTGGAGTGGGATGTCACGGATTGGGCGACCAGATTTTCGGAGAACATGAGTACAAGTAATCACATTCTTCCGGCAACGACACATGTGGAAATTGACACGAACAACTCTGTGGTATTCACGGTTGCATTAAGATCAACTGAGTAGACAACGTACGGGTATATATACAAGAATCAGATAATCTCATGCCAAAGAAATTGATATAACAAATGGAAATCCAAAACGCCGCGCCAAACCACGCCACATCTTAGCATCACGACGACGACATGATCCTCATGTAAGGAAATGTAACACCGCCCAACAGAACAACAAGAATACCGCAACTCCGCCGTAGAAGATCCACACATCCTCCCTCGCTCTCCGTTGAATTTGCCTCATGGTGTCACCCGACAAGTTCAATGTGTTCCCCACCGAGTACATACGCCTTTGCATGCTTTTCAGTATTCCGTTTTGTGCTCTCACATCTCCCACAATCATTTGTGCCTGCGCGATGTACTCATCCAACTTAGCATTTGTGTGCGCAAAAGCGCTTTGCTCTCTCAATGCATGGCTCTCGCGCGCCATATCTCCACTTCCGAATGTATAACCGCCCATAGCCGGAGGGGGCGCCCCATAACCTCCATGTAAGCCTCCTTGTGGGGCAAATGCACTTGGCCCACCTTGGTTCTGCGCTGTATATGGATTCGGTGCATCTGGCGTTGATGTAGCATATGGTCTACGTCCTAATAGGTCTGCCCTATTGGCCTGATGCGCGGCATCCTCTCGTTGCTTTTTGATAATATCGATGCGTGCTCGATAGTCGCTTAAGTCTTCTCGGAATTTCTTGACTCGTTTCATGGCTTCTTCTTGTTTTTTCGGCATGATTTCTTGCCGGGCAATGGCATGGTAGTCTTCGATGGCTTTGGTGAAGGAGTTAAGGGCTGAAGAGGCAGCCCCGACCTCACTAGGGGGTATCGGTGCGCCGGAGTCAAGGGCGGCCGTGATGCGGTCGAGATCGCTACCGATAGCGCGGCTTTGCCGGAGGGCCGTGTTATAAAGGGAATTCTAAGGGAGTGAGCGTTAGCGGGGGACAATTAGCGAGGTTGAACTCGGGATATGTTAAACTCCTACCATAGTGTTATTCGTATTATGTATTAATGGTTGGGCAAGGTGAAAAGGATTGGTTGAAGGATGGGTACTCCCAAGACTAATTTGCTTAGTATGTGGACGAACTTCAATAAATATAGATGTCCAAATAACTTGGAAAGAAAACGGTATGTATATGATGGCTGCTGATGTCTACGTCTCAGAATATCCCATATTCCTATCTGCAGTTCACCCATGCCCGCACTCTACTTCATGCAACTTGGCTTGACAGGCAAGTCTGTGGCAGAATCCATTGTGTACATGCTTAGTCATCTGAATATATCTGACCGCCTTTTGGCCCATTAAGGCTAGCAAAAGCCGGTGTTAGGGTTGAAATAAGGTTGAGGTCGGTAGTGTCAGATGTCTTGGCAAATCATTAGCGTATCACAATAATATATGATGATTGTATAACAACAATTTGAATTCATTTAAAAGGATCACCCAAAGATTTGACGTAGCAAGACATATTCCATGTCCGTAGAACCACAAAACAATCCATATCCGTATTATGTGTCTCCTGTTTTTGTATAGTGTACTTCTGCCGAGATCACGGCGATTTGAATGTTTCGGTGCCGAGCTCGGCAAATATTGCTGGTGCTGATACTAAATTACCCTTAACCACTGTTTTTTTTTCTTCTTTTTTTTCGGAAGCCGGCACAACCATGTCGCGTGATCATATATGTGCTATATCCCAGCACGGAACTAGCTTCTTCAAGCGGTAACAGTGATTCTTGGCGATCATGATAGTCCCGGAGGAGCACAATGTCTTGCCGCGCTTGAGGCTCAAGAACCCGTTCTCGGCAAATAACCTACACCAACTTCTGCGCGCCGGATAGACAAACAGGGGTCCAGGCTCCGCTGTAGACTGCATCCTGTGGCGCATTGTCAGTAAGAGTTGCTTTGGCCGTCGCAAGATGCCGAGTTCTGTAGCAGATTCCGATTGGGAAGGTCATGAGGATTTTCTTTGCCACCGGCTTCGCCTAGACGGCAGCCGTACTTAATGAACAGGAAGCCCACAGAGTGCCTGCCTCTCTCTATTTCTTGAAGTAATTATAGAAAGATCTCCGCACTTAAATCTCTTTTGTTTCTTTGTCGGCAGAATCTTATCATTGCCATCATCATATGCATCCAGATATCGATATTTGCTCCATATGTACCATCATCCTCATCAACAACATTGACTGATATCTGTCATTAACTGCATCACCAGTTAATTACCATTATTTTACAAAACTTAATTATTTACCTCTTACACCAAGTTCAGAATCCTATTGCGAAATTCCGGCTACGTTAGCTGTGAAGCTTTACCATCATCTCTACGATATTACTATATTAAGTCATCAATATGGCTCCATCTGAACCTGAGCAGACTGGCATATATCCGACAACTTTGGGACAGTCAATCCCGGATTCCAATCCTGGCTTGACTCCATCTCGCCAACCTGCAACGGACTCTGAGGCCCAAGGCATCAATTCCAACCATTGTGCTGTAAAGCCAGAACTCACCCCTCGAGCATCTACGGCACGGTCCGATGGTAGTCTCACGGACGCGCCTGATGCTAACAATGCAGTTCCTGCTCAGACCAAAGATGAATCCACCGAAGGGTCACACCCTGTAGTCGAAAGTAAGCCACCAGACTATAGTGTCCATTCGCTATGGACAAAACGATGGATTGTTGTTGGCAGTTCCGTTGCGGCATTCTTTTCACCCATGACCCAGCAGATCTACTTCCCGGCCCTCACCAGCATTGCCGAAGAGTTTCATGTTACGGACACAATGGCCAACCTTACGATCACCACCTACATGATCTTCCAAGGCCTCACTCCCATGTTTATGAGTGATTTTGCCGAGACGGCCGGTCGTCGTCCTGCTTACATGGTCTGTTTCACCATCTTCATTGCTGCAAACATTGGTCTGGCCCTGGCACCCACCTACGGAGCCATGCTTGCACTGCGTTGTATCCAGGCCGCTGGGAGCAGCACCACTGTAGCTTTAAACTTTGGTGTTATTTCTGATATCACTACTTCTGCCGAAAGAGGCCAGTTCGTTGGTCTTGCTTCGATTCCGATAGTTCTCGCTCCCGCGCTTGGCCCCGTTCTTGGTGGCGTTATTTCTCAATACTTGGGCTGGAGGGCTATCTTTTGGTTCCTGGTAATTCTGGCTGCCGCCTTCGTCATACCATTTTTGATGATCATGCCCGAGACTTCCAGACATATTGTCGCAGATGGATCTATTAGGCCTCCCAAGCGCAACCAAACCGGCCTTATGTTGATCAAGGGTGCTGTTAACTCACCTAGAGCCTCTGGCCCGATTCAGGCCAACTCAGCAGCTCTCTCGGAGATCAAGCACAAGAAGCTCACCTGGCCCAACCCTATGCCGACTCTTCGGCTCATGGCGGAAAAGGAGATGGCGTTTATTCTCACTTCCAGCACAATTGTTTTTGCTGGTTTTTATATGCTAACGTCATCAGTTCCGTCGCAATTCACGGAACACTACGGCTTCAACCAGGCACAGACTGGACTCGTGTATCTTCCTCTTGCCGCTGGCTCTACTGTGGCATCTTATGGCATGGGGTATCTTATGGACAAGAACTATGCACGCCACTGCGCAAGACTGGGAATCCTCTACGACAAGAGCAAGCAACAGTCTCTCAAAAACTTTCCTATTGAACGTGTACGCTTTGAAGTCGGCCTTCCGCTGCTTGTGCTGGCGGCCATATCCCATTTTGCGTGGGGATGGGCCCTGCAAAAGCATGCGCCCGTCGGCGTTCTCTGCATGCTCATGTTCTTCTTCGGTATTGGGATTATTGGCTTCAACAATATGACTAACTCAGTCATTACCGACATCAACCGCAGCCGATCATCAACTGCTGCCGCTGCCAACAATGTTACCCGCTGCTTAATTGGAGCTGGAGCCACAGCTGCCATCGTCCCGTTGATAAACAAGATTGGGACGGGGTGGACGTTTACCATTGTAGGCGGATTGTACATCTTGGCATTTATCCCAACGGTGACTGTCATGATCAAGGGAGTGGAATGGAGAGCAGCGAAAGCCCTCAGAGATGAGGCCAGGAAGGAAAAGCAACTGGCCAAGAAATCGAAGGTTGACAAGCAGGTTCCCATAGTGGCGATGAACCCTGATACAGTGGGCAAGGAGGGTGTCCAGGCGCGCATGACGACCACAGGACGGGCCTAATAAAGAGGCAATAGTATGTATATGCATGCTTTTGAGATACTTGTAGCGTTTTGTTTTGTGTTAATAGATTCTAAGCGTGACTTTTACAAAATGGCTTTTGGTGATATGATCAACGTAGAGTTAACTAGGGTTCCAACATGTGGACACTTCACAGGGATATGTAAGACAAACTGGGTCTCGATGGTGGGCCCATGTCTTGGAATTCATATATATTACCATGGGCCTACAACAAGCACATCGGACGATGAACAGTCACAATATGATTTTATTTTTTGTTTACTTTAATATCAGTCTGCTATAACCTCTTTGCGTACTGCCCAGAGGTCACGATGATCTCTCCCGACAACAATCGGCAATATCGTAATGTACCCTACTCTATGCTATGCCATTAAATCTCATTCTCCGTCCTCAACCACCCCTTCCTTATCATCTCATTAGTCGCGCTAAACTCCCTTGATAAATCGCCGTCCCCATCGCCCATCGTCATCCTCGCCGCTGCCTTCACAACGGCCGCTGAGGCCCCTTCTTGCCGCAATAACTCGAGAAACTCTGCACGGGTTAGAGACCCGCGGTACTTGCTGGCTTTGCGGCGGGCTTTTTCAATTTGGTCGTATTCGCTGGTGAGACAAGAGTCTGAGCCGGAGGCGAAGAGGGGACCGATGCCGGGGTATTCGTCGAAGGAGCGGGGCATGCCTTTGTGCATGAATGGGGTGGGGATGTCGTGGTATGAAAAGGAGGACGGCGGGGAAGAAGGACGGGGTGTATTTATAGAGTGGGTTGGCATGGATGAGGAGGAGGGTGTGGTTTTGGTGGAAGCGGAGGGTGGAGTGGTGTGGCAGGTGGGGGTATAGTAAAGGGAGGACGTTTGCGTTGAGGAGTCGATTGGTTTGGCACTGACGGTGCTGGGTTAGGAATGTTAGTATTATGGAGAGAGAGGTTGGAAGGGGCAGGATAGGGAGGGAGGCGAGGGGACATACCAATTTTGGACAGCGGAGTCAAAGTTGGTGGTTTCTCCGTCGTTGTTGTTTTCTTCAAATTCAGATTCGTATTCAGATTCGAAATCGGAGGTGGGAGCGACAGGGTCGGAAGTAGGATCGTAGTGGGAGGCGTGGGAGTGGGATAGATTTGGTTCTGTGGTAATGATGGTGGTGATGCCGGTAGATCCGTATGGAGATCCGGGAGACTGGTCCATTGTGAAGACAAGGGAGATGTATGATTATATGATGGGATGGAGACGTGGGCTGTAAATGATACTTTGGTCTGAGCTCGACAGCGAGGTGGATGGGATGGAGGCAAGTCTTTCCTGGAAGATTGAGCAAATGGAAGTAAGGACCAGCTTGAAGCTAATGGTTGTAAGTGAAGAAATAGAGTTGGAATAAGTTGGCTATGAAGAGATAGATGCATCAACCTATATCAGATCAAGTACAAAACAAGAATCTTGTAAAATAAAGGAGCGTAGTGGACAAAAAGCAACGTGGTGATCACAAAGGACAATAAGGATTAAGGCCCAGGAATAAACTTCGAATCCTAAGGCGTGCTGGACGTCTTCTTATATATCTTACTCTTTTATATAGCCATGCTTATTCCCAGTCACATTCCCACTCGTCACAGTCAGGTCGCTTGCGCCCGCTGCCCATTTATCGACAGGCCATTTAGCAACCTGGGATATGTTCCATATGGACATGCGGGTATGGTAGCAGCTACATTGCCATCCACCAAGTTTGCAGGATGGGCAACAATGTTGGTGGGCGAGTCAGCTGTACAAATGGGTAGTATAGGGGTCGCTAACATTGTAACGATGGGAGAGCTAGGATATAAAGACTCGTAGATAGCCTCAAGTGGTATTTTCGTGTACGAGATCTTGTGGTTTGTTATTTTAGTTTACTTGGATTGTGCTATGAGAGTGTTCAAGATGTTATAGCGGGAGAGTAGGCCGGGAAGTGTGTCATCTTTCTGGTAGATAATCAAAAGTACCGAGATTGACGGCCAGAAGGCCAATCATGAATTACATAGAGCACTAGGCTGAAAGTAGGAAGAGAAACTTTTGGGGGATGTGATAGGTGGTGGTTATGACATACATGTGCCATGGACAAAATGTATGCAGTCTTGGATCCTTTTGAGGGAACTTCTTAGTAGAGGGTTGATATAGATTGCTTCTCTTTAGGGAGAACAAGATACTTGCTGCAGACGCCATTGGGTGGCTGTCCGTATATCTACGGTGACTTATCGCCAACATCTTAGCTGCATATGTATGTATCTGAGAAGGGCCATATTAATGCTTGTACTTTCCTAGAGCACTACCTTCAGCAGACAAGCCCGCCGCCTCTCTTAGCTCCCTCTTTCTCCGTCGCTGTTTCTGTGCCCCTTTTCATATACTTCTCTATTTTCATCAAGATTGACTGTCTATTAGTCGTCCAGACTCGTAGCTTGGCGTCTCATCGCTATCCCTGACAAACAACCTCGTTGTCCTAGCCATTCTTCTGGACTTTCTTCCTGTCAGATTGTGACTTGATCGTACATGGAGAAGTGTCGTATCTAACCACAAGTGACCATGCCCAACGCGCAAAGTGCCCCACATATACATCCCCTCATCGTCGCGAGGGATGGCGTCCGTCGTCACATTGGGTCCTTCGAGTCGGTAGTGATTATTGGCAGAGTGAACAGGGGAGGAAATGGGCTACGGGTGATCCACGAAATTGGGGGCTCTTTCCAGATGAAATGGTTGATAGAGGTTTTGAGTGTGTTTAATGCTGGCGGTGATGACGATGATGACAATGATGACGATTATCGTGATAGTTATGGTGGGATTGCGGATCTATAGAGAGTTTTCTCATGAATGTGCATTGAGCCGACGATGGGGCGGGCACAACGGGCTTTGCATGGCTGCGTGCAAATATTGTGATTGGCACCCTGATATTTTGTGATTGAGGAAAGCGAGTGGCCAATTAGGCAATGACGCCCGTACGGCTGCGATGGGTGTGATTGGTGCATCCCTTTTGCATGAAGCATCATGCTGCATTTATTACTCCGTACTTGTGATTCTATAGGAAAGCTGGGCAGCCTTAAGCTGTGATTATCTATGGCTCTCTGGGAGATTAATTCATCAAATAGCTGTTTTGTACACCTGTTTAATAGTGGATATTATAGGGCAGATAGGATCAGAGACATGGACCAAATGGAGTGAAATCCTTTGATAGCAACGTCAAGCCAGATCCTAAAATAGTATCCTTAGAGGGTTCTGTAGCCTTGGCTTCTTGACGTTCGTTGTTAGTGGGGGTTTACAGGGCATTCCCTGTCACGAGACAACCAAGTTCGTAGCTTGTTCGACACTACAGCTGAGGCATGGACCTTTAGGAGCACATGATATTTTTTGATACCAAGATTTTGTGTTACGATCGCCCGGGTTTGGTATTTATTGGAGAAATTATAATGACAACCGTCTATCTTCTCCAGATTCATCCCACGATGCGGCCTAAATGCGTTGTCGGCTAGCAGGTACACGCATTGGCTATATTCTATCGAAGCAGTACTACTTTTAAGCGACTAAGGTCCTTGTATCGGTCCCAATATCTATTGGCCGGACACGCCCGCAATTCAACCTAAAGTACGGAGAATACTTCGTAGTATCACAGTTTCATAATACACTTGGTTTTCTTTGTCTAAATGTGTCGCAGAAAAAATGGATGTTTAAGCGTTATTTTGTTTTCTGGTTATCGCGGTAGCCGAGCACTTAGGGGAGAAGTTCTGTTTGAGTGTGCATCCTGGCTGACGGGGAAGACGTTTCCAAGTCAGATGGGCCGAATGTGGTACAAGGGAGAATGGCCTTGATTGTGGTGTTGAGTTTGGGCCTTGTAGATAGGCTTACGAGAGAGAAAGGGACTGTACATTGCATTGTCAGGTGAGACCAGACGGCCTCTGATAACTTGATGCAGCTACTCCCTTCCCCTCCCTTCTCTCTCCCTCCTTCTCTAGATAACTAGAATAGTTCAAGATACCCTTTTTACTACCTTTGGTATTTATAAACCTTAACTAAATAAAGAAACATAATAAAAAATAAAAACGTACTGGAAAATAGTAGAAAAATAAAATAAAAACAAAAACAAAGGGAAATGATCCAACTAGTTCTCCACTAACACTTCTCTCTCTGGATTTCCTTTTCGTATAAGCTGCATATGCACCCATTGTTCAAAAGTGTCCGCACATCTGCTCTCTCATAGTAGTCAATTATAGCCATGTCTTGCCTCGCAACGGCAATGTTCTGCCAACCGGGACACCGAGATCCTATGTCAGTTTTCTCATCGCTTCGAGGAAACTAAGGACAGCGAAGCATCGTTAGCCATTACAAGGTCCAAGGTCCAGTGTGGGGAGCGCTGGCAGGATGTCGAAGTGCTAGAAGACAAGTTGGTGGGTCATATCTTGTGTGCATTTTCTACTTTGGGGGAATGTTAGTGGGCGAAACGGCAGTTGAGCACGGGATTAGAAAGGTGTTAAGTGAAGGAAGGAATAGCTAGACTTCGGGGTGAGTATTAGTTAGCCCTAAATAGTTGTGTCCCCTGTTGATGATCGATGGTTATGCTGCCTGATGGCCATCGAGATTATATACATAAATGTTAATTTTGTAAAACTTTATAGTGGTCCGTGGCAACAAGATATTCTTCTTCGTTCAAATGTCGCTACTGAATAAAACGTAATATTAAGGCCCCAACACTTAGAAATAGCCAATATAGGCGAGCATCTCATTGTGATAATAATGCATGGCTCCATTCTTACTTGTTAGTTATCCAAACAAATTACATAATGCCTCTGGCCTGATCGCAGCAAAACTCAAAGGCACCGTAACACTCGCCGGTCGGATGCTTCAGGGCGATCAACGGTGGTCACCTGCCACATGGGAAATTGTGTCTTTGACTATTAGTTCCAAGATGACAAGGGGACGAATATAGATATGTGGTTCTGGTGGTACTGTTATCTATTGAAGAGTATGTATCCATTTTATCGGGAGCCTATTTTAGGAGGGAACATATAAGAGCGGACACTCAACATAATTTTGTGAGCAAAACTGAAATCTAGCCCTGGTGGGAGCAAAATATATTGTTCGGAGCTATAGCAGCGGTATCACCTTTAAACCCATCGGAACCCACCATTTAACTACAATGTCTACAATCTACTATTGTAGGCATTTAATCAAAATCTCTATAAAGTAATCCTCCTTATGAATAACCTGATCTCCTGTTAGTCCCAAGATATCGAACAATTGGAAGAATCAGGATTATATTTTCTATCTTGTCCACACGGCTTTCGCAATTTTGGAGTAGTTCGCCGACAGCGCAGTCTGCAAATTGGGGCGAAGTTATTTTATGCAGAAACCTGAGCAATGTTACTTGGGGCTTAGTGGGGGTTGTTTTGATAGTGAGCTGTGGTCTTTTGATGGGTTTGGGGTGATATTGGTGCAGAGTCACGAAGATATGCGAGCAGGAGGGGATGTTGAACATGTGGCGCTTGGAGGATGACTACTTCGCATTGCATGGAGCGAGAAAAGACTCTTAAGCGGGATCTTCATGATGAAGATCTGAATATGGACTAGTAAGTTTACCATTGTTTGACACATATCTACTATCACGTACTACTGGCTACCGCGGCATTGTCCCATAATATCTGTCGGATGTCATTTTTGATTCCCAATATTAGTCTCATTCATTAATTGGTTGGGGATTCAGTAACAAAGCAGGCAATCGCCCATGTTTCATGCATCTATGTTCGGTGTTTCTGTCAAGAAAATCCAGGATAAGGCGAACAGTCTTGCTGGATAATCAAGGAGCCCAGTAGCAAGTCATCAGAAACTTGCAGCAGCGTAGCTTTAATCATCTCAAACAGTGCCCAATGGAAACTCTAATAATAGTCGGCCATCGGGATAGCGGGAAGGGACATACACGAAGATCATGATCAGACTTAACTCCAGTTGTGGCTTCTGAGAAAACTTGGTATTATCAATTTGGTTCTCGGAGGCTGAGGATCACCCTAATTATTTATGATTGCAGCCATGCTGTGATTCCATGGCTAGATATCCACTTTGTCTGGCATGAGAGCACATCTAGTGTCCTGCCGTGATACCCTGAGTCGCATATCGGCAATGCCGATTTCACATCCGAGCCGCCTCTGCGTTTGCATTACTTTCTATCGAGTATACTGGCTCCCAAAGAATGGAACTATTTCTGGTTAACTTAAGACATGGTAATGGATTGTTGAACGAGCCATTCTTGTGTCGCCATAAACGAGGTGCCTAGCTACAAGGTAACTCTGTTGGACTAGTGTACTTCTTCTATTTGAGTGATAGTTCAGATACCCATATGATACTAATCGATGTTCTTATGGACTTGGTGGAGTTGGCTGTTAAGATGAGAGGAGACCTCGGGGATTATTTATATATCCGATGGATTTAACAGTCGGGTATCTATATAAAAATATGTATTTGGAATACAGAACTTGAATCCTTCATGTGTCTAGCATCCTCTACTGCCCGTGTCGCCCTTTAGGATGGCTGGATTTGGAGATAGCCACATGGTCTATATACAATAATGCCAGCATCTAGGTACTTGTAAGGCTAGGGCAGCACGGGTATCAAAGCAAGGCTCAGTTGGAGGAGAGATAAGCAATAGATTTCATCGCCTCATTGTACGATCTGTATCCACATATATCCCCAAAAATGCATCGAGTAAGCGTGGCTATAAGCAGCTAGGATTTCAACGATAGATCGCCAAGTAATATGCAGTTGTCAAAGCCTTTGGTAGCCTACAGCAGTGACCCATAATCCTTTGGGATCCCATCAACTTACGTCTATGAGTGTACTCATCAGTCCGGCGTGGCGGATACAATAACCTTGTCCACGCTTTTATCCAACAGCACTTAGTAGTGAACGATATGTTCATATGCTCTATTACATCTCCAGAAATGCTAAACCGTAGAATTGGGAAAGTTCATGATAGCCGACATATCCCGGAGCCGTCCGGCGTTAGTACCCTACTTGTCATTGAGCTTACCTAGCTCACAATACATAGGCTCACATCCATCTAGGCTTTAATCTCCCACAATATCTTGATAGTCAGAAGCTTCTATGTGAGTTTCATGCGATCCTTTCACGGATCTTCAGTCAGGTCAGACGAGGATCTGACTAGCGTTAATTGGCACATCCCGTGGACAAGATAAGCGGGCCGTTCCGGGCCTCCCCCCGATATGAGCAACGATACTTGAAATGTAGCTAAACCAACATGGTATCATTCCAATGCCAAATTCTTACACCCTGGATACGGAAATAAAACTTGAAGTTCCCGGGATAACTCGAGTAGTGAGTAAATTGAAAAAAAAGTCAAAAAGTTAAATCCGGAAGGAGGTTAAGGTGCGATTTGCCAGTTGAACTGGTGCATCGGGAATTGAGCCCAATGCGGGGGTCGAACCCGCAACCTTGAGATTAAGAGTCTCACGCTCTACCGATT